>CANYCX013134966.1:0-11422 GCA_948193385.1 Breynia disticha f. nivosa | reverse complement strand
ATATTTTATTTAAAAATAATCAATATTATAATAAAATTATATTTTGATACAATATATATTATGATTAATTATATTATACTTGTCAAAAATAATAATTTTATTATAAAAAAACTAAAAAAATATTAATAAATGTGTTAATTTTGAATTTTACATCAAATAAAATTGCATTTTAATTTTTTGTTTGATAAAGTTGAAAAACTCATGAACTGCTCATTAGCTCGCAAACTTCAAACAAGTCTGTTCGTAAATAAAATTTTGTACTCGATACAAAATTTGGTTCGAATTCGAGCTCGTAAAATTTTAAACTAGCCGAGCTCGAATATTCTAAAATTCGTCTCGACTTGGCTCGTTTACAGTCCTTATAGTTGTGTAAAAAATTAAAGCAGTTTTAACTGAAAAAAGTAGTTTTATTTGATACGTTGATATATAATTTTATTAACAAAGTTTTATTCAAAAAATTATTCTTTTTCCAAGAAATTATTTGATATTTTGTCATGTCCTAGCAAATTCAATAAACAAAACAAAACAAAATAATATGATTTTTTATTCATGAATATTTGTAGAAATTACGGAAGAATTAATATCGCCTTTATAATATGATGTAGTGCAAGGTAGTTAGCCTTTTTTAATCGAAAGTTTGAAGTGGCCAACCCCACTTTCCATTAGCAATTCAATATACTCACAAAATCCAAACCTTCATCCACACACTGATCCCCCAAGTAAAAATGGCAACTCCATGGAACCTCTTACTCTTATCTTTCCTCATCATTATTTCACCTCAACTCTCATTTTCTTTAACCTTCCAAACCCATCTTCCCAAAGGCTCATCTCTTTCTGTCGAAAACCCAGACCGAGTCTTAGTTTCCCCAAATGGAATCTTCATTGCTGGATTCTATCCTGTTGGAGACAACGCTTTCTGCTTTGCTATTTGGTTCAACGACCCTTCTTGTCCACAGAACTGTACTGTCGTTTGGATGGCGAATCGTGATATACCTGTTAATGGCAGACTCTCTCAGCTTTCATTGCTTAAAACTGGCAATCTTGTTTTGACAGATGCTGGACACTCTACTGTTTGGTCCACAAATACTGATTCAACTCTCTCTTTGGTTTCTTTAAGACTTCTTGATACTGGAAACCTTGTTTTGGGTGATGAAAGTCGTCTTGCTCTGTGGCAAAGCTTTGATTCGCCAACGGATACTATTCTGCCTCTGCAAAGATTTAACAGATACAGTATGCTTGTTTCTTGGCGAAGCAGCAGCAATTTCTCTTCTGGGTTTTATAAGTTATCTTTTGATGAACAGAATGTTCTCGTTCTTTCCTATGATAGTCCTTTAACTTCTAGTGCTTTCTGGCCTGTTGATCATTCCCGGTTGCCTAGAGACTTTGGAAGAACTACATATAACAGTAGCAGAATTGCTGTTCTCGATGAACTTGGCAACTTTGATTCATCGGATAATTTCAGTTTTTCAGCTTCCGATTCTGGTGTGAAATTCCAGAGAAGATTAACACTTGATTATGATGGCAATCTCCGGCTTTACAGCAGAGAGAATGGTAGCGGGTCTAAGTGGATTATATCGTGGCAAGCAATTCAAGATAGTTGTCAGATTCATGGATCCTGTGGACCTAACAGTGTCTGCAGTTATGTTCAAACTCATGGAATAAAAACTTGTTCATGTCTTCCTGGTTTCACCAGGAAAAACGAGACGGACTGGTCACTTGGTTGTGAACCCAAATTTAATGATACTTGTGTTGATGACACGAATTATATTCCATATGTTCATGTTGAAAGTAAAGGCTATGATATTGCTTTCCTTGTAAACCATACGCTTGAAATGTGCATGGATTATTGCTCAAAAAGATGTGACTGCAAAGGATTCCAATTCAAGTGGTTCTATAGAAATAGTCCTGACAACATTCCATATTGTTTCCCCAAGACACAGCTGCTCAACGGTTACAGAATACCCAATTTCAGGGGTATCCTTTACTTGAAAGTGCCAAAGTCCAGCAGCAATGTTTCCAATACCTTGCAAATTCAAGAAGAAAAGATAGAATGCCCAACCCAAATCACAAACCAGCAGCAGCATCGAAAATATGGAAACAGCAAAGAAGTTTGGTCACTCAACTTCTTGATTTGGTTCGTGATTGCAGTGGGATCTTTGGAGAGCATTGGCATGCTTTGTTTGTGGGTCTTTGTCGTAGTCAAAATCGAACAAAGCAAAGTTGCAAACCAAGGTTTCATGCTTGCAGAAACTGGTTTTAAAAGATTCACCTACATGGAGCTAAAAAAGGCCACAAGAAACTTCAAAGACGAGATTGGAAGAGGAGCGAGCGGTGTTGTGTGCAAAGGAACATTGTCTAATGGCCGAGTGGTTGCAATAAAAAGATTGCATCAGTCAGAACATGGAGAGGCTGAGTTTCTTGCAGAAGCCAGCGCCATCGGTAAGCTTAACCATATGCACTTAATAGAAATGTTGGGATACTGTGCTGAAGGAAAGCATAGGCTACTGGTTTATGAGTACATGGAGCATGGCTCCTTAGCTCAGAACCTCTCTTCAAGTTCACTTGATTGGAAACAAAGGTTTCAAATAGCTGTTGGTACCGCGAGAGGCTTAGCTTACTTGCATGAAGAATGCTTAGAATGGATTCTACATTGTGATTTAAAGCCAGAAAATATATTATTAGACTCAGACTACCAGCCAAAGGTTTCTGACTTCGGCCTATCTAAATTACTCGATAGAGGTGATCTTGAAAGCTCAAACTTTTCAAGAATTAGAGGAACCAGAGGATACATGGCTCCCGAATGGGTTTACCGTCTTCCTATCACAGCCAAGGTGGATGTGTACAGCTATGGAGTTGTTATTTTGGAAATGTTAACCGGAAAGAATCCAACCGGAGTGCGAACTTTGGAAAGGGAAGGTGTTGCAGATGAAATCAGACTTGTGAACTGGGTGAGAGATCAGAGGAGTACGAGAGCCAAAAAAGGTGATTGGATAGCAGGAATTTTAGATCCCATGATTGCATCGAATTGTGATATGGAGAAGGTTGAGCTGCTGGTAGAGGTAGCTCTACAATGCGTAGAGGAAGACATGAATGGGAGACCAAGTATGAGCCAAGTTGTACTGATGCTGCAATCCGTAAAATAAATTGGAAAAATTTGTGTTCGATATGTACATTTGCAGGTTACAAGTATTTGCATTATGTTGTAACGAAATAGGTTTGAAATTAGTAATAGAAAATTGGGTTTTTCAGTCTACCTATTTCCTACGTTTTCATCGGAAAATGGTCATGGAAAATCTGGGCATCGGAAATTGCATGATCCGGGATCAGAAAGAATAGTTCCGAACCAAATTGTTGCTGAAAAAATACGAGAAACAAGTTGCACTAAAATTTAAAAAAGGGCCCAGAACTCCACAAGTACATGTGCTTTTCTTTGGAATGGTATGGTTAGGTGAAAGTTGACCATTTAAAATTAGAAAAACAATTGAATATGGAAGTTATGAATATTGGAGTAAACATTAAAAATTCAACGCATAAATTTGAAGAGTCAACAAATGGAAGCGGCAAAGGAAGGAGTGTACGGATGGCGCACGTATTGTATTCATGCAAGCTTTTCGCCTTGCTTCGCTTTCACTCCTTTGACTTGCTCATCTTCAGATCTTCTCCGCTCAACTTGATCCTTTTATCATTATGTCGTACGCCTTCAAATATTTTTCTTTTAAGGTATTGTTTGGATGTTTAATGTGGGAATGCAAGTAAAGTAAATTAGTGTGAAAAAGAAAGAGATTTAAGAAAAATGATTGAATATAAAATAAAATTTTGTTGTTTTAAAATTTAATGAAGGAGAAGTGAAATGAGTGTCAAAATTATAATATTTATGTTATAAATACACTAATTTTTTATTTTACTCTCATAACCTCCAAATTAGGAGGTAGATAAATCTCAAAAAAGAGGGGATTGATGGAGGTTGAGTTTTACTTAGACCTGGCAAAATTTGACACGATCCGTTAACCCAACACGATCTGACACGAAGTCTAATGGGTTTGGGTTGACATAAATGAGTTTGGGTCGTAAATGGGTTGACCCATTTATTAATAACTTTATAAAATAAAATATTTAAAACATATATAAAAATTTAATATAAAAAACATATATGAGACCATATATTTTAAAAAAATAGATCTAAACTTATATTTAGATTTGAAATTTATACAATATATGTTAAATAAGTTAATTTTTAACTTATTTAACATGTTAACTCATATAAATAAATAGGATAATTCGTGTCAATTAAATTGGTCAATCATGTTAATGAATTTTTCTATTAAATATCATTATTTATGACATAATATTAAAAAAAATTGAATTTGTGTCATTTGACGTGTCTAATCGTACACTCTTTAATCGCATTTTTGAGTTAAAAATTGTCAGTTTTATCTAATTGTGCTAGTTAAATGAATTAACCGCCAATCTGTTTATTAAATGGGTCGGATTTGAGTTTCACTTTTTGACCAATTTATTAAATGAGTCGAGTTTGGGTTTGAGTTAATCGTGTTAGCAGTTCATGCTGGCCCAACACGAACCTGACCCGTCAATCCGAATTGTCAGGTCTAAACTTTTACTCCATCTAGTTTCCTTTTTCTTTTAAAAAAAATTAACACACAAAGTTAAATTTTAAAAATCTTTACCTCCCTTCTCTTTCCTCTCTCTAAACTCCAACTAAACAAGACCTAAATTATCACTGAGTGCGTAAATTAATTGACGTGAGTTTGTTCTAACTTAATTAGAGATCTTAAGTTCGAATCTTAGGTACGTAGCTGCGTTAAAACTTAGTTGAAAGAGTTCTACCCCCTTGTGGTGATCCTGCCAAAAAAGAGGCGTAAATTTATTGTGTTTTCACTGTTAATATACTTTTTTTATTTATTAATTCAATTAATGTTAGTTTTTTCATCGTTTATACTTTCTATATAGTCAAACTTTATGTGTTGAAATATATTAATATAAATTTTATAATCTACATGGTTCACATATATTTGCACGAATCAATGACTGTAAAAAATAACATCATTGAAAATAACAAATTTCAAACCATAGCATGTGGAAAAATTTAATCTTAATTAGCCATTAATTGATTTTTAATTCAGAATAACTATTTGTTAATTCGTCAAATTATACGGCATTTAAAAAATTTACATATTCGTGTTATTGTGCACCGTCTCTCTCTCTCTCTCCATCTTCTAGATAATCACAAAAGTCTAAAACGATGTAGTATTGAGTCGAAGCATTTAGGATAATATTTAGAATATTTTAAGAATAAAAGTAGATATAAACCAACATCCATGGTCGGCAAAGCTACACACAGACATTAAATGTAAAGGGTACGTGTAGATACAAAAAAACGTGAGAAAAAACTAAGCGTCGTAAGTATTGACTAGTGTGTTATAAAGCACAGTGTTAATCAGTTTGTATAACATTGCAATAAATTTGAAATAATATTTTTAGTTTTATCATACTTTTTTGTTACGGAAAGAAATTGGGTTAATTTACGAACCGCATGAAATTTTAAAAAATCTAACGAACTACCAGGTCAAAATTTATATATCTCCCATAATGACAGTGGAAAGCTCAAAAACTGTGTCGAGATTTGGTATAATATAGTAATATTGCTGCCGAAATAAACAAAAAGGAAACAGTAGCAGAACTGGGATTAATGAGTTAAGCAACATACAATCAGAGACTGTGGAGTTTGTTCGGATCAAGTATAATCAAAATGACAGATTAAATAAACACTCCTAATAATACTGAGAAGTTGAAGTACAACTATTATAATTGACAAATCTATATGAAGTCCTACCTTACCTTACGTAGTAGATGAATCCCACATACTATGAATCCAACACTACAGAATTTTATGGGTTGATTATATATATATTTATTTTTATTTTTTATTTACAAACTAGTTTAATGATTTTTTTTATTTTTATTTATTAAATTATAAATTTACTTCAGTTCTGAATAGATAAAGTTCCTATACAATTTATATCAATTTGATATTTAGCTTAAAACGATGAAAAAAATATATAAAAATTAATCTTTCAAAAAATTATAAAAATATAACAATTTAGTTTATATTAAGTTAGAAATTTATATTAAGTTTAAATCTATGAAAATAAATATAAATTTATATATAAAATTTTTTAAATCTATATATAATATTTAAATAAAGTTTATATTTACAAAAGTTCATTCCACATAAAGTGTAATTAAAAAGATAAAAACTACCTTTATGCACAAAATTTTAAAACACCTATATTTCTGCAAATAAAAAGTGAAAACTATTATACTATGTAATTAATCCAAATTTTTTCTTCGATATTGATCAAGTGTAGACCTGACAAAAGTTGAGCCGACCCGCCAGCTCGATACAACTAGACACGAAGTTATGTGGGTTTAGGTTTGATGTAAGTGGATTTGGGTAAACGGATTGACCTGTTTATGGTCTATTAAAAATTTAATTCAACAGGTAAACCTGACACAACCCAAATATGACCCATTAAAAATTTATAAATGATATCAAAAAATAAAATATTTAAAATATATACAAAAATTTAATCTAAAACATATGAAAAAAATATTAAATGAGACCATTTATTTAAAAAGAATAGTCCTAAGAGAATTTAGATTTGAACTTTGAAACAAGAAATGTCAAATATGTTAAGTTTTAACCCATTTAGTTATGTGAATACATAAACAAATGTGTCACTTCGTGTCAAATAAATCGGTCAATTGTATTAGTGACATTTTTTATCGAATATCCCTATTTATGACATAAACATTGCAAAACTTTAATTTGTGCAATTTTTGTCGTGTTCGTATACTCTTTAATCGTATTATCAGATTGAAATTATCAGTCTTATCTAATTGTGTTAGTTCAGTGGGCAACCCGTCAATTCATATATTAAATAGGCCGGATTTGAGTTTAAATTAATCATGTTAATGTGTTATATTGACCTGACGTGAGCCTGACCCATGAACCCAATTGTCTAAGTCTAATCAACTGTTTCTACTGGCTAAACACAATTAACAACAGAAAAAATGTTGGCTGAAATTTTTGTTGCTAAAACATTTTAGGAGTGCATTTATGGGAACAACCAAACCTCAAAGCTCATCGACCTCAACTGGGGATCATTGATGGAAGGTGAAGCACCTTGTGTCCTGCATCCACAAGAAGATGATCTATATATGCACCCACTTTCCCCCACTCAGTGAGTTGCCTTTTAAAGAGCAAATATATATTTGAAGCTCAAGAGAGTATATATAAAACGAGTAATACCTTCCATTGATTTGGTCTGTCAACAGAAAACTGTGATTTTAAAAAAAAATTAATTGCAAATGTGATTTTAAAGGTCCAATCTCCTCCAAAAGTTTTTAATAATTAAGTCAATGGTGTAAACCAAGTGATGTTAACTAAATAACATACAACTTGTCAATTTCAAACCCTATTTTTTTTATAAATTAATATAACAATGCATTTCGTCAAAATCTATCATCATCAAACCTTCAATTTTCATACTTGTTTCCTACTTCTTCATGCACACATATTTTATCTATACGTAGTGCCCAACTGGTGTAGCTCTTATCATAATTCAGTTGAAAAATCAACGATTTTAGAGTAATAAAATTGTCTAACTCAAAAACAAAACATGCAACGTTAACTTTAGAAACAAAACACTTGACAATGTAAACTCTTAGGATTAAGATATTTGTTAGGTCTATTCATCTGCCTCATATTCGCTGTAGTTACTAAAGCAACTGTCAAGAATGATTCGTCTTTCTTGATTATAATCTGTACAAAGAGAAATTAAAGAGCAGAGGATTATATTTTTCGATTACGTTCCGATACTTAAGTGAATAAAGTGGTTCTCATAAGACTTCTCAATCATATAAAATATTGTTAGCATGACTTCCATCTCTCTAGCGATTCCATATCCTCGGCATTGTTTCTAATTGGCTATAGGCTTCGTCCTCAACTAGTGGTTCATTTGGGTATAATTCTCTTAAGAGGTCACTCTATAAATTCTAACGATATGTCAACACGAAGTTATACGAATTTGAGTAAGGTATCAAAAAAAAAAGTTATACGAATTTTGCTTTCAAAAAAAAAAAGTTATACGAATTTGAGTAAGGTATCAAAAAATTTGGATTGTAAATGGGTTGACTTGTATTTTACTCGAATACAAATTGTTATGATTCGTTAAAAATTTATTAATAATTTAAAGAATAAAATTTTAAAATATTTTAGTATGTAAATTGCAAAATATAAAACAAATGAATAAAAAATTCTGTTAAATGACTAAATTTGATTTGTTGAGTGGCAATTATAAATAACACATAATTTATAATTCTTATTCCTTAATCTTTTTATATGTGGTAAATAAATGTTTATTCAAAATGTGAATAATAATGTTTATTCTAATATGAATTGAAATCAAATGTAAATTTTTATGGGAATATAGAAAAAAAATTAATTCCTATAAAAATACCTTATAAAATCTTCTGAAATGTTAATTGACTTGAAAAAAGTTCAACATGATAATCCGACTTGACTCAAAACTAAATGTATTGGGTTTGAGTAGAGTGTAAATGGGTTTGAGTCATAAATGCATTAAGTCGTTCATAACCTGTTAAAGTACAACGTGATCACGATACAAACTAACTCATTAACCCAAATTCTAGGTCTGCTAGAAAATTTCCTTCTACTACAATAATAACAACGTGGATGAGAGTTGAAATAGGGGTGAGTCCTTTCTACTGGACCCGAGAAGCTTTGGAGAGATTTGCCACGAGCATAAGCTTAGTTGAGAAGAACACTAGACAAGAAGGATACAAGTGGACCTGACATCACATCTTTACCTAAAACCTTGGGTTATAAGTCTATACTGCTTATAAATCCTTCTCACATCTCACAACTATTCGATGTGAGATTTTCACTTGTTTCTAATAATTTCCCCCTCAAGTGTGAGTCCCTTCTACATAAGGCTTAAATCTGCTCCCCTCTAGTGGAAATCACTTTTCAGTATTGCAAAATTTTTCATGAATCACTTTGAATACTAATATCATTAACCCAAGAGCCTACACCCATTCACGAGTTGTATAATTTATTAAAGAACCTAAGTTAGAAATTGTTAGAATTAATTAGGATAAGATTAGGAGCATTCATATGTATATATAGTGGAATTGATTGTGATTGGAAGTATGTGAATTGTTCTATAGGACGATAGGTTAGATCGAAACAGAGTTGAGGCTTGTATCGGTCAGAGTACTTTAGTTAGGAGGTGAGTAATCTACTCACTATCTGGTTAAAGTAAAATATGAAAATGAATGGCTATATATAAATTTTGCCAATGAATTGCGATTGACAATATAAATGTGAATGATTAGATATGTTTACAAATGCGAATATGATGTGATATGCGTATAAGTATGATTGATATGAAAATGAAACAAAAATGATGAGATATATGCGTACTGATATTGTTGGGTTTTCTAACGTGTTTAGACTTAATGGCAGCAGAATAAAACATCAAAACACATAGAAACATCCAAGGACTCGACATAAAATCAACTTAAACATGCTAGCTATAATCGGTTTGCAAGATTTAAACATAAAGATCGAAACTTGTTAAGAAAAAAAATCTCACCTTTGGTTGTCTCCTTTCTAAACCGTAGCCTATATGATCAAGAACAGTATCTACCACTTTATAATACACTGAAGTGACCTTCGTGACACCAAGAAAGAACCCCAGACATGGTTCCTCTACAACAATAACACAGATTAGCAAAAACAGTGTACTAGCACAGGAAAGATTACGTACCACCTTTCTTTGGTCAATTCGAATGAGTTTCTGGTGAAACTGAAGGCACCACGTTGATTATACTATATAATCAGCCCCTAAATCTCACGCCTCTCACTAGAGAAAACCCAAAATCACACTCTTGAATTTTAGAGGAAGCTCACGGCATGGATGGTGTTTGCAATGGATGGCTTACACACTTAACTCTAGGGTTTTCTCTCTCTTCATCACTTTTTAAAGACAAGAGTTTTACTAGGTTAAATCACTTAACAATCCTAATGCCTTTAGGACTTGTTAAGTCTTGAATTCAAAATTAAATCTCTTTGAATTCAAACTCTATTGCCGTGATTATATGTGTGGATAAATAAAAAATTTAATCTTTTAATTTATCCCACATAATTCTTGTCTTAATTTAAGACATGCCTTATCTTAATTTAAGACATACTTCTTAAATTTTCTCTCTTTATTTCTTACATATTTTCACTTAAGACATCATATTTAATAAATAATCTTTGTCTTAAAATCATGTAAGAAATATTATTTCTTATCTGTCTTGGGCCCAATTACTAAAATTGGCCCAAATGCCCAATCCGGTCCAATGACTGGATTTTGACCTAATGTGAAATACCAAAATTATCCTTTTAGATTTTTCGTTATCTGCGTGCGATCTGTATGACTATTTAATAGAGGTAATGAGTTTAATAACTCATAAATCATAGGCGGTCTCTAGTAAGACACTATGATCATCCTAAATTAAATAGCTGATGAGAGGTGTCAATAGCCCTACTACAATTCAAATAAATCCCTTGACCTAGATATCTTGATTTAGCATAAGGCATGTCGCTAACACCCTTATTTAATGTTAAACCACTTTTCTTGATCTCTATGACAAAATTGATAAGTTTGAATAAATGACTTAATCATTTCATTCGGGTGCGGCCACACTCTTCCCAATCTTGTCCATCAAGCGGTCAGTGATATCATCTCTTATTGAGAGGGTCAATCCCTTCACTTCACTCCTGCACTCAATTATGATTCGTAGCATACCCAATCATAACCATACTTGTCAACCCTTTACGGCCACGTTAGGTGTATATCAAAGTACACTAAAAATCACAACAAGAGACACAGTGATTTCCAGTTTAAGGATAACATTTGACATTGCAAATGGTGATCGCTCTCCAAGTATAATGCTCTATATTATACCTATGCACTTTGCTAGATATCCCAAATATCTATGACCCGTAGAACATGATCATCTATAAAGTACATACTAGTCTTAATTCATTTCTATTCTCATAGAAATATGTGACTAGGGACATTTAGAATGTTAATCTCAAAACTTCCTGGTTCTACTATCAAGGTCCTCAACCTTGACACCTCAAGATCTTAATCAACATTCTTGGATATTTTATCAAACATATACCACAGGTCAATACATGATGTGATAAAATAATGCCTCATAATTTTATTACTCAATAATAAAAGTTACAAACACTGGATTGGGCTAGGGCTTACACTAACAGATATGATATTTGTGAAATGTGAAATGATTATGAAAAGATGGAATC
>CANYCX013134404.1:0-16023 GCA_948193385.1 Breynia disticha f. nivosa | reverse complement strand
TTGAACCGTAATCAAGTGTGTAAGGTAACCCAGTGAGGTAATACAAATTGTTGGCCAAAATCCTAAGTGAGGAACTTAGGTAGTGGAGTAGGTGTTTTGATCCGAACCACTCTAAATCACGTGTCATTGTTCTCTTACTTTTCGTAAAAATTCAAAAACCTCATTAGCTCTATTCAACCCCCCCTTCTAGAGCTAATTCTAATCCTACACATTTATCCCAGATGGAGAGCACTGGGAATCAGAGAGTGCTGGTTGATGATGCTGACTACTTTTTGGGTGAGCAGTTGTATGTTGTGGTTTTGGATTTACCTTGGTTTGCCGACTATGCAAATTATTTGGCTGGAGTTATTCTCCTGAAAGAGATGACGTATTTTCAAAAGAAAAAGTACTTTAAAGAGTTGATAAATCTCTTTTGGAATGAGCTTACCTTTTTTGGGTGTTTGTAGATCAGGTAGTTCGACGTTGTGTAGCTGAGGATGAGCAGGAGGATATTTTGCTACACTATCACAGTTTACACATTGGCAGTCATTTTGGGGCGAATCGGACTGCCATGAAAGTGTTACAAAGCGGATTCTATTGGCCCACGCTTTATAAGGATGCTCACGCTTTTATTTCAAGGTGTAATAAGTTCCAGAGGACTGGCAATATTTCTTCTCGAAATGAGTTTCCCTTATTCAGTATGCTTGTTTGCGAGATCTTCAATGTTTGGGGAATAGACTTTATGGGTCCTTTCCCTTCTTCTTGCGAAAACAAGTATATTCTGGTATGTGTCGATTATGTGTCCAAATGGGTCGAGGTTATTTCGTCGCCTACCAATGATGCTCGTGTTGTAGTACGGTTCCTCAAGAAGCTTTTTACACGATTTGGGACTCCACGAGTTATCATCAGCGACCAGGGCACCAATTTTTCCAATGACCAATTTGAGAAGCTACTCGCAAAATATGGAGTAAAACATAAAATGGGGTTAACTTATCATTCGCACACTAGTGGGCAAGCAAAAGTTTCAAATAGCGAGCTCAAGCGTATTCTAGAAAAAACAGTGAATAGTAAGATTGGTCATTGTGTTTGGACGATGCATTGTGGGCTTACAGGACTGCTTTCAAAACCCAATTGGCATGTCCCTGTACCGATTGGTTTATGGCAAAGCTTGTCATCTTCCAGTGGAGCTTGAACATAAAGCCCTTTGGGCACTAAAGTTCCTTAACTTGGATTTAGCAAGTGCTAGAGAGGAAAAGAAGGAGCATTTGACAGAGTTGGATGAGTTTTGTTTTCATGCTTATGAGAGTTCGCATTTATATAAAGAAAAGACAAAACTCATCCATGATGCTAAGATTATGCACTGCGATTTCTGAGTGGAAGATCAAGTTTTGCTTTATAATTCTCGCCTCTGACTTCACCCTGGGAAGTTAAAATCACGATGGTCAGGACCTTTCACCGTGACGAGAGTGACCTCATACGGGGCATATGAGGTTTTTTATTCTTTCGATTCACGATTCATGGTGAATGGGCAACGTCTCAAGCTTTATTTGGGAGGAGAGGTTACTTCTGCGGTTACTTCTCTACGTTTAGTACACATTGATCCACCCTCACGAGTCTATCTTGGACTTCAAATAAAGCATCCTTGTAAATATGTGCATAGATTTGTAAATATTTGTTTATGTTACGTTTTCGCTTTGTTTGATGTTTTTCTTCTTAGGATTTCTTTCAGTGGATACCACCTGTGTGGAGTCTGATTTTGAGAATTGTTGTGTTTAGGATTAGATTCTATTTATGCAGTGGTTCAGCATGAGGGTCATGCTGAAGCCACGAGGTCATGGTAGGGCATTGGCACGACTCATGCTCTTTTTGAGCACGAGATCATGCTCATATGGACAGAACTCTAATTTGAGTCCTAATTTGAACCCTAAATTGGCATGAGTCGTGCCGAGCTTGGCACGACCGTGTCGTGTCTCTATCTATATAAGGACTTCCGTCATTTTCATTCCAAACTCCATTCGTAACCTTTGGCACACCCCCTAACTTCCTCCAAACATGCTCCAGCTCGATTTTTTAACACGCCTTTGCCCACACGACTTCTAAAAACACAATCCTGCACATCTCTACCACATTTCCTTGCTTCTATTCCATCGATTTCACTCATAATGACACCTACTCCTTCCCACAAAAGACGTTCGGAGCACGCCGAACACCCGTATTTGCACTTCAATGACGATATACAGCGGGTAAGGTGCTCTCTTATTTGTTATCGTCAAATTCATGTTGAAAAATTTCTTCATTTTGAAATTTTGAGAGAATTAGGAGTTGATTTGGCTATGATTGATTTATTGTTTCGAGGAGGGCTAGTTGAGTACATTAAGATGGATGAGTAGTTGTTATGCAAGGAATAATTTTTGAAGTTTGTTACAAGTTTGAGTGTGGATTTTTAGAATTGAAGCTTTAGCTTTAGGCAAGCCACTAAGTGGCATAAGTGGTCTTTTGGTAGATTAGAGCGAGTTATATGAGGGACTGATAGTTTAGAGAACACCCTGTGGGTGCGCACAGTGTTTGATCAGTAACGAGTGGATGATGCTATCTTTTGGAGAGAGCTTATAGGACCAGATGGTGGTCAGTATGGTTTAGATTGAACGAAGGTGTTTGAAAGAAAGCAAGAGACAACTAACACAATGATTAGAGTGGTTTGGAACTTAACTTTCCTACTCCACTACCTCAGTACCTCTACTAAGGATTTTCAACAATTTCACTAATATTCACTTTCGAGCTAAGTGATAACTCTTTACAACAATCTTTCCACGAAAGATTTACATCACACACTCATAATTCTGTAACCTCTAAGTTCCAAAGAACTTACTAACACTCAAAATTAGCTTCTACAAAGCTTTACAAAAATAACTCAAGAATCAAGCAAAATATGACAAGAATGGAAAACTAAGATTGTTGGAATGTTTCTAAAGTTGTGTTAATAAATTCCTTTGAGTTTTCCATCTATTTATAGCCTCCAGGAGCGTATATGACCGTTGGAATCAAATATAGCCGTTGTGGAATTAAGAAGTCATACTTTTGAAAAAGTTGTCCCGAGAGGTTAACTTGCGTTAATTTCCTTATTAACGTACGTTAATCCAAATAACGTGAGTTACCTCCAATTTAACCCACGTTATTCTTCACTCGAGCATTCCATGAATAACGTGCGTTATTTACAATATTAGCCCACGTTAATCTCTGTATATTCCAACTTTTCTTCTGCAAAATCAATCTTTATCATTTTAAAATGCTTCCCATTATCAAAACTAAGTCTGGGACTCTATGCTGATCACCCTTGATCCAACATCATATGCTCACCTTCCACCTTCCTCGTCCACCTTTGGTGGACTGTTTCCTGATCTTGAGGAGTAGGTAGCCATGTATTGCACTAGCTGCAGTGCACAGAGGTATCTTGATTCTGCTCTACAGAGAGACCATGAGGTTGATAGGCAGCTCGTGGATATATGATCTCAATTAGGTGGTATTGATCGACAGTAGCAGGTTTAATTGGATGAGCAGCAACAGATTTTTCTGAGGCAGACAGCAATCAGAGCAGTTCTAGGCATTTCGCCAGGAGACTACGAGTCGTTTGGATTCTATTATGGATTCTCTTAGATCTCTGGCGGAGTGTTTGAGCTGCCATACCTCCACTGCCACCAACATTACGTACGAGCATCATCGCCGTACTCTCACACCACCACCACCAGCTGTACCTTCCGTTCCAGATAGTCCTCGGTCGCTACAGTCACTAGTTCAGTCTCCGGCACCTACTATGTCGATCACTCCTTATCGGCCACCATTTGACTTCTAGTACCTACCGCCACAATACTTGCCTGACGAGCACCCTCAGTTTCCACCTCCGTAATATTTGTGTTTAAATCGTTGTTCTTCAGTTGTCGCATTTTGGACATGTATTCTAACAATATATAGTGATATTGTACTTATATTTTAATTTTATGTTTGCTATACGATGTCTGATTATATTTGATTTGCTGTGGGGTGTTGCTGTTGTGTTTTTGAGTTGTTCTTAATGCAGGATTATTGCTCTATGGACTAATTTATTGGTTTTTGGATGATTATTTTCAAGCTTTCTTTTTCTGTAGGTTGCTATCTAGTTTTTTTGCCACGAAAAGCACGGCCCATACCTCCAACACGACCCCATGCTCATCACTTATCTTACTTTGTGAAATGCAGGTGCTCAGCACAATTTTGTGCCATCACCACGACATCGTTTTCTCACCACGACCCGTGTTGATGGCACTAGTCATGCTGACTGATCACCACGAGCTCGCGCTGACTCCAACTCAGCACAGCCCAGTGCCAAACATGGCCTGTTTTTCGCAACTGCAAATTTTCTTCTCTTATCTTTTGTATTTGTATCTTGCTTTGTTATGCTTTTGTATCTTGCTTTTCTTATTTATAATTTTTGTAAATACTCACATTTATTCTTGTGACCCTCTATTTTTATAGGATCGACTGCCTCATTCTTAACTTCTCTTCATAGGGTGTTTTCTCTTCTCTCTCTCTATTTCTTTTCTCTCGCATCTGCCTATATATTCTGTCTTCTCTATTCTATTTGTGTGTGCGCTTGATTTTCTTGCTTTTGTCCACTTTATCTCAATCATTGAGGACAATGTTTGAAATAAGTGTGGGGGAGAGATCGTGCTTTCGATCTTATAAACAAACCGTAGCTGATTGAGCATGATAGGACAATTATAAGTGCAATTTTCAATGACTTATTTATATAAATGAATTTCTTCGTACCAATTTTCGTCTTACAATTGGATGATTTAGAATTGAGCGAGATTGATAGACTTTTCAAGTTGGGTGGTGGCATAAAAGACTTAGGTTTCAGGAAAATTTTTTGCTTTATTCACCTTTAATTCCTAAACTTCCTCTATTTTTCCAGGGAATTGCTCCTCTATTTGACGTTTATTTGACGAATATGAGCATGCATTTTACTTTCAGAATTAGGAATTTTCACGAATGGCTGGAATCGAGTGCCAAACGCAAGCATTTAATGCTAGGAAAAGCTCCTAGAGAAAGAAGTACCCGGAAAAATAATAATAAAAAATAAAAAAAGAGAAAAAGAAAGAAAAGAAAAGAAATAAAAGAAATAGAAAAAGAAAATAAAGAAAAAGAAAAAGAGGTTTAGTTTAGTGAATTAGGGTACTTAAGAGATTTATATGTTTATTACTGTAGAGTCTAGAGATGCCATTAGAATTGTCTTATATATCTACTCTTCTTTTCGTTCATTTATAACTCATAGTTGGTACTTAGATTATTTGTTTTGCAAATAGGTTATTTTAGTTGCTTTATAATTTGACTTGATTGTGATTGATGTTATTTGTTTGTTTGTTTGATTGGTTGGTGGCTTGATCTTGATCATGCTTTGCTCAAAATGAGCAAAGATTCAAGTGTGGGGGAGTTTGATGCGAGCGTAATATGAGTGTATTTCTCATACCTTATTTGCGTATTACGCGCAAATTTGTTCATAATTTCTCCTAAAAATCATATTTTAAACCGTTTTAAATCGGAAAATTCATTTTTAGTGTAAAATGTGATTACGCGTAGGATAGTTCACATTTTTATTGATTATTGTCCGTTTTCACCTGATTCTGAATTTTTAGACGATAGTTAATATTGCTTATGTTTGAAAACTAATTAGCAGGCAAGATAAGATGGATTAGAGAGAGATTTGGGCTAAAAAAGGATAGGCACGACTTGGTGATGACGAGCACGGGTCGTGCTCATCTCAATTTGTAGCCACGACCCAAAATGTTGAGGAGGAGCTCGTGCTTTACCCAGAACTTGAGCACGGGTCGTGTTATTCCCAGAACATGAGCACAACCTCGTGTTGTAAGTTAAAATGGCATGAATCGTGTCATACTCATGCCATTGGGATTTAAACGCAGTGCACAACTCATGCCATACCAGTACGAGCGTGTCGAGCAATGGAACAGTTGTTTCCTCACGTTAAAATCCATGAAGGTTCCATTTTTCCCGGATGGTCTGATGTTAGATGACCTTAGGATAGCTTTAGGGTTTATTATCCAGCAGCCTTTACTTTTTCTTGCAACCATTTACTTTTCCTACCGATTGTTCACACTTCCAAGCCTTTCTTAGTTTAGCTTTACTTTCCTTGCACGTCCTTTACATTTCCAGCCATGATCCTTTACATTTTTGCATTTAAGTTTCTGTTTCATTTACGATTTTGATGTTGATTTACTTTTTGTTGCAGGTTGCCTTTGAGTTTTCGTGTTCCGATGGAGTTAACAACCTTTTCTTTACTTTCTTGTTAATGTTTTATCTGGAACTCAATTTTTAAAACTGTTTATCTGATTATTTAAATTCTTTTTCATAATATAATATAATAAATATGAAGAGAGAGAAAATATAAACACATGCATTTTAAAAACTGGCCCAATTTGCATTTATAAAACTCAAAATATAACAAGCGGAAACAATAGTAAAGTTTGAAATAAGTTTTAAACCAAAATGCATATATATGTACAAAATATGTACAAGTACAGAAATGGAAGCTCTCCAAAAATGGATCTTCACCTCAAACGATATCGCTCTATAAATATGATCACTGCAACTCTGGTCCAAAAGCAACTATCTGCGTCTTGCACATCATTTAGACATTCAAACAAATGGTGAGTATTTCTCAATACTCAGTAAGTTTCTTAACACATTTAATATGTATTTTAAGTTTATAAAGCTTCCCAATCAATTATATAAACATTCTACTCGTACAATCCCATTTAAAATGATGCGTAGGGAAAACCAGAGTTCAACACAAGGGCATGCTGATTGAGCACGAGGTCGTGCTCAACCTCTCATTCTCCAGAAAGCACAGGTTGTGCCCTTTGAGCATGGGGTCGTGCTCGTGGTCTGTTTTCAGCATTTTGCTTCTGTTTTCTTCTAAATTCAATAGCAAACAAGTTATGTAAGTCTTATACTTATCAAACATACTTAGAATACTTATTCAACAGTGTTTATACCTTAAAAACACTAAAAATAAACTTGTTTGCATCATAACCATATTGAGCTCATAAACTAAGAACACATTTCATTTATCATTAAACCTTAAGTGCTTTGATTATCATATGTTTCCATTAATCAGATGTATCATATCCATCATTCAATACACATGAAACTTGCGCAAAATATTATATCCACATCAAAACACATACGAAATATCTATTCATAGCAAAGCATACACTTTTCATTCAAAATACATTTCTCATATCAACCATATAAGCATTCACAAATCAAATAGCACTTCCACAACAATGCTAATCATGAATGCTTAATCGAATACATATGAATGACAATGCAATCACATGCGATATGCCCCGAGGTATTGCTTTCTTTCTTTTTATTTTCTTTTCTTTTTCTTTCCATTTTTCCATCTATCCCAGACTGGCATCGTACCCAGTATGGCATCGAGCCCAGCTCAGAATATCATCGATCCCATACCGGCATCGAGATCTTTCTCGAAATAATCCTTAGGCCTAGCCTAGGATATCCATTTCTGTGTCACACAAGGAAATGCAACACAATGAATGAACAATGCATTCGTATATCTCATAACCAATCAAGTATGTTCAATAAGCAATTCAATGCTTTCCATAATCAACAAGCAACCATATGTTTACAATCATCATAATATCAACCATATGTCAACATGGCCATAAAGAGCATACTTACACAATCAAGGACGGAATACAATCAATCCATAAACAACTCATCATCAACATGCTCATATCATTCAATTCACATAAGAGCCATTAATTAAACATCAGTTGTTCATAAGAACAGTATTTATATGAGTATAGATACGAAAATCTCAACAAGAAAGCATAAAAGCTTATAAATGCATAGTTATTTTCTAAGAATATACATACACATAAATCATACATTTTTAACTTAATCTTTCTTCGGATAATCATATAAACATGATTAGCTAGTGTAAGAACACTTTTCTCAACTATTTTACGAAGTCAGCGTCGGGTTCAACTTCGATCTGATTGTCGTATAGATCCTCCTGTACGAAATTAATCGCATAAACTATGTTAACAACTTACTCTTAGCTTGTTTCTAAGTATAAACTCAATAAACATATTCCTAAGCTTCATTTTCAAACTTCCCAGTAACCTTTCCAACTAACCAATTTTACTAAATCCCAGCAAAACATGATTTAGATGTTCTAAACCTTATACTTGAAGTTAATCAAGTTCAAAACCATCAACTACATGTTTCTCCAACTCTATTTCAGTTCCAAATTCATCAGACCTAGCAAACCATATTTCACAACAATTCAAAACCTTCACAACAACTTACAAACCAACCAAATTCACTTACCTTGATGATTTCTACTTTGAATTCACAAGAAGATTAGTTGTTTCTTGTTAGAATAGCTTCTTTTTTGGCTTCCTAGGGTTTCTTTTAGAGGTTAGAAGGTTTGAGCTCTGTTTTATACGAATGAAACTAATAGAATAGTGTTATATATATGTCCAGTATGCTTGACACGACCTCAGCACGGCTCGTGCTCCTAGCTCATTTTGACATTTTTCCTATTTTTCAATTTTTTTCAAAAATGTTGGAAAATTCTGGAAAATCAAATGAGCATGAGGTCGTGCTCTCCTTGGCACAAGGTCGTGCTGACCTTCTGTTACTATTTTCCAATTTTCATCCGATTCGATTCTATTGTGATCCATTTTTCTTATATATATCTTTTCCAATAAATTCCAAGGTGTTACAATTCTCCCCCACTTAGAAAATTTTTTTCCCAAAATTTAAAACAAATAAACTCTCAAGCAAAACCAAGTATGGTTTATTTCTAAGCTTACATACCATATTTCAAAACCCCAATTATGCAGCAAAGTAACAGTATAACATGATCAGTAATAAGAAAACATACTCGTAATCTATACTGCCAACATCCCAACTTGTCTCATCATCAATCATAGCTTATTCCTTTATAATCAAGATCAAACTAAGTTAAGTCATTTCCTTAACTTAACATCATAACACAATGCTTCAATCAAATCAATAAACCATAACATCTAATATCAACATCCAGAATCAGAACATGCCTCAGTGCCATGATGTGGAGTTTGGAAATAGATATAGATACTGATGTCTCATATCTGATTCAACCTCCTAAGTCGCTTCTTTTGGTGAATGAAAGCTCTATTTGTGAAGCTCATTTTTCAAAATCCTTTTAACCTGATAAACAATAATCTTTTCATAATAATAATAAATCAGAGTAAAATCAAGGGAAAATAAAAGGAGAGAGAAAATGAAACAGATATTTCACAACCAAATCCGGCCCAAATTATTCGTAACAGAAAATAATTTACAACAAAAATGAATATAAGTTTGAAAAACATTTCAAACTCAAAATAGGAACATTTATAAAATATGTACAAATATGTACAATGTCAAAAATGGAAGCACACAAAACAGATCAATGGAGCTCGACCTCTGACAACAGCTATCTGGTGTAAAGATCACCGCAGCTCTAATCCAGTGGTAGCTATCTGCGTCCTGCACATCATTTAGACACAAAAAAAATATGTGTATATTTTACAATACTCAGTAAGTTTCATACGCTATAATTGATTCGTAAATTTTAAATGAGTGCAGGGACAATCAATATCCCAACACGAGATATGATTCTCCTCTAACCTAATCAATAGCTCAATCATACCACATCATCATTTTTGCACTTAAGACATATCTCATATCAATACCAACTCGAAAATCATTTCAAAACATTATCATATAACCGAAACATACGTATCTCAAATCCAATCTCAAATCATTATAAGAATTAAATATCAGAGAAATATCTAGTGCTTATAAGAACAGTACACATATGAACCTAATATCATTATACATAAGAAACATATTATGCTCAACAGTCAAGTATAAATCTCGTATCAACATTTATAAGCATTCATAAATCAAAACATGAAATCAAACATGTTATTAATGAATGTGATTCAAGTGCATATGAATGCTATGAAATCACAAGCAAATGTCTGCCCCGGGATCTTTCTTTTCGTTTTCTTTTTCTTTTCTTTTTCATTTTTTATTTTTCCCTCAGTCCCAGACCAACATCGTACGGCATCGACCCCAGTTTAGAATATCATCTGTCCTAGAGCGGCATCGATATCTCTCTCAGAATAATCATATTCACTATGATTCATCTAGCAAACTCAACATTTCATTATAGGTATCTTTACTTAAAAAGAATTGGCTTAAAACAAAGTACAAATCAATATGTAAGCGTAAGAATACTTACCTCTAAACAAAGCAAAAATCAACAAGCAACACAGCTCAAAACTCTCTCCAAAACCGTCAAGATCCTCTTGTATGTCATTCATAACATGGAACGAATTACTAAACATTTATTCAAGAATCAATACAAGCATTGTCAACTCTACATCAACCATTTATCATCCTTTCCCTATGCTCTAACCATACCAAAATCCATAATATACAAGATTACATTATCAAAACCATTTTCATAATGTCTTTTAAGTTTTAATCATTCATTAACATATAATTTCAGTATTAAAATCCATTCAAACATAGGAATTCAGCACCATTCTAATTCCAGCATCAACCCTTTGTAAACCTTAAACAAACCCTAAGTTCTCCACTCATTCATCAACCTTTCTTCCTCTAAAACTATCCTAACACGTCCCTCATAGCCAAGCCATCAATCTCAGTTTATTTTCATCATTTCCAACAAAGAACTTATCATTAAACAACCATATAATTCAGCAAACAACCAAACATCAACCTTAAGTAAACCATCCAAACTTTGTTACCATCTTACCTTCAACTTAGGATGAGATTATTACAAGAAATAAAACCCAAAACCACTTTTTCCTTGATCAAATCTCTGTTTCTCAGCCTCCCCTGCTCTTATTTTACTCTGAAATGAAAGTAGGTAAGTAAATAAGGTTTTCGTCAAAATCTCGATTGTTCGTTTTATATTTTTTTAAGCAAAGAGCACACTACACGTGGTGGTATATGGACTACGCATGGTCGTGCCCACTGCGCATAGTTTGCTGACCACAACTTGTACTCTTCATTTTGAGCATTTTTCGATTTTCTTCGATTGTTTCGTGTCAACCTTTGATCAACCTTGATATATTGATGTTTAAACATTTATTTATCGTCATTTAATGATGAAAAATATCCAGAATGTTACACTATTTCACCAAAACCATTGGAATCTCTCGATTTCGCAATCGTCTCACCTATCAGTCTAAAATCTTGACCGGTTCCTCCTCAAAAAGTTAGCTCCTCAGATATCTCTAACTCTGGAGCACTCAATACATGACTAGGATCATATCAGTACCGTCTCAACATTGAAATATGAAACACATCATGTAATTAGGACAACTCTGCTGGTAACCTCAATTTGCACGCCAGTGGTCCCACTCTATCAATAATCTCGTACGGTCCAATATATCTAGGGCTCAACTTTCCACGCCACCCAAATCGAATAACACCACTTGTGATGCCAAATTTTTTAAAGTTTGTTTTTGAATAAAATGGAAAATCACTCCATTTTTTTAAAACATAAGTTATATAGTATAAATCAGAGAAATCATACACCAATATATTTTGTCAATGCGGAAGCACGAAAACGGTTTCCATGCCATTACAAAATTTTCATAAAAGATAAAGTATACATGCATGTAAATCCATACAGCCAAAACCCTAGGAGCTCGACCTTCAATATCGCACCGCTAGCCTCGCCAATAAAGTAGTCCCGTCCCTGATACCTGTCACTCTGCACATATTTATACAGGAAAATAGAAGGTGAGTATTGAAAATACTCAGTAAGCAATCCTTATATGTTATTCAGCTGCAATGTGCAGGGGAACTTCGGTCTCTGCGGCCTAATCTCCTCCAATTTCACTATACATTAGGTCTATTAATCAACACACATAACAAGCAACTCAAAACATACCATTTAGTGATCTTTTGTAGGCCAGAACAGGGGAAACAGGCAAGGGAAACGGCCTTGCAGGCCGTTCGGCCCTGCTGACCAAAATCATATAAGGCAAACGGCCACCAAGTCGTTCCCAGGCCGTTTGCACCTGTTTTCCAGAATCCAGATTTGCATTTCAACGTTAATCATTCCAACACACTTGTAACTACATCAATCCATTCTTTATCATATTCAAGCAATTCGTTTAATCACCAATAAGCCATTTTTATCAACCATTCTCATACTTAACTCAAGAAAACTATCTAGTCCATTCACACAAATTTACAACCATTCCATCCAAACACATATAGCCAAGGTTCCACAGCACATATATACATCTGCACAAGTCAAATAAACATGTAACCAACACATTACATCAAGATTAATCCAACATCAAGCAACATTCGAGCCAATCACACAATCATCAAAACACCATCTTACAACTTATGTAACATCAAAGCAAACCGTCACATCTTTCTTAATAATTTGACCATAACATAATATATGTCCATTAGCAAAAACATATCAACTAACCAATCACAAGAATCAACTTACCCCCTTTAGGGTCAAAACCACTATCATAAACGTCAATGTACACTTATTTCATCCTTTCGTACATACATCCCTAGCCATATTCACATACACAATGACTTTATTCAATCACGTCCTTCACATAAACATATAACTCAACAAGCGTTCATTTTATAACAACACAAGTCATGTTCGTATCATAATCATAAATCATACACATTCATTTCTGCTCAACCGATCATGTCATAATGAAATGAATGAATGCATATGTGAAGCTCATGCATTCTCATGCAAATGATGTGCTCCGAAGCCTTAAACTTAGCAAAGGAGAGACTCCACTCGATCCCCACTACTTTGGGCAACTTACCCCTCAATTTAAGAGAGAGACTCCACTCAATCTCTTCGCGCATATGGGCAACTTACCCTTTTTATTTCATAAGAAGAATATGGGCAACTTACCCCTTTTTCATAATTGAGCCATAAGCTCTTTTTCATCACAATGCATGAACATACAACATGTTTATGCCAATAAAATCATGGTATGTATGAATGCGACTCCATGCATTTCATCTCAAATTTCGATAACACATATGCGCATGAATGTTCCCCAAATTACTAGTACCACCACACAAGCCTTCATGCTCAATATAGCCAACTTGGCAAAATCAACATATACTTATGAATCTCAAAGTAAGTTCCTCATAAAGTCCCTAAGGAACACTCATATCATGCATATGTATGCTCACACACAATTCGTTACATCATCAAACTCATAATGTGCCCTTAGGCCACATTCACATACAAGTCAACCACATATCACCATAGTCATCGACACATATACTTATACCATACATGCCCATATTCAAACTTACTCAGTTATAAGCTTAACACTTAAAATCACACAACACATCACACTACACCATTCATACATTTTTCCAGAGGAAGCACATATAAGGCATAAGCCATTCACGTCTAAATTCACCTTTCAATCATTGCTCACATCATATTACATATTTCCTGGCATTATAACCCATCCCAAACAAGCCAACAACGCTCATTCATTCAAATAGTAATAATAAGCCAATTGGCGCATAACATACACTTATGTGGTTACAATTTCCCAATGCATTTTAATCTGACATCAAGAAACATCACACAAACAAGAATCAACCATTAGCAAGCCAAACACAACAAGTAAGTGGCAAAGAAAGCACTTACCTCGAAGTCCAAGCGCTAAATCACCGCCCGAATCGATTCGATTCCCGAATCTCTTTTCCTACACAAAATGCAATCACACTCTACGCATTAATCACGACTTCAAGTCATATTTCCTATCCTCTCTCTTATTTCCCTAAAACCACCATTTTCCCCCAAACCTTAACTCTTATATCCTAGACAAAATCAAGGTTTCGCGTTCAACGGATGTTAGAATATTATTCTAGAACAAAAACCCAACATAACTACATGCAATGTGCCTACTTTCACTCATCCTTATCAGATTTCCAAGGAAACTTACCTAGTTTCTTTCCTTTTTTCAGAATGTGCAGAGATTGAGTTGGAGAGGAGGAAAATGGATGGAATGAGGTTGATTCTTGGTAGATTTTATGGTGGAAATGCTTCAGGATTGAGTGTGTTGGATGTGAAGAATGTTTGGGTCGGTTTTGGAGGTGTTTTGGACGAACAAACACTCTTTTTTCTCTCTCCCCGACCTAACTCACGTCTAACACATTTTAAGCTGTCAGACCAAGCCAAACGGCCATGGAAAACGGTCTTGTGGCAGTTCCCATTGGACGTTTCAAATTTATGGAAATGCAAACGGCCATGGAACGGTTTGAATGGCCGTTCCTAGGCCGTTTTCGACCAATTTTCGGTCGTTTTTCAACAATTTCTCCTAGTTTTCATCGTAGAAATCTCGTGGCTTTACAACTCTCCCCTCCTTAGGAAATTTCGTCCCCAAAATTCGAAGCAAGTTAGGCTTTTAACCCACTCAACTCCAACATTCAGGCCTCAAGTTATCAACTTAGATCCCCAATAAGAATCAACATACTTATATGCAATAACCAATGTTAAGTTTAATTCACTCTCATACATGATTATGATCCCCACATTTCAATTTTAGTTTTCAAGTTTAACGCAAACAACACAATCGCACATGTTACTTAGTATTAACATCTCTTTAGGCTTTCTTTATTTCCGTATATGGTTTAGTCTGGATTAGCTCAAGTTCACCTTGAACCTACATGCTCAATCATTAATATTTTAACAAAAAATTTACGATTCACATTCACATCAGATTAAACATTCAATATTTCTTTGCTTTACTTTTATTATTCCTAACACACATTATTAAGGCACGCTTATTTGTGAAGTATTCGCTCACAACAAGCGAAATTCACACATTTCACACATTTCCATACAAGTTTCATTTTCAACCATAGTTTATCACTACAATCGAATTCACATATTTATTTTCAATCCAGATTCCATACCCCTCATTTTTGCACTCCCTCTGGTAACCAAGGCACAACCTCACTTTCAGTTACATCACACCCTTATAGGTCTTTCAACAGTTCTAGGTTGTCCGTTTCTAAGTAACTTGCCTCTAGTATTTTCCATTTACACCATAGATCTTTAAGTCATTTCCCAATTTCTTACTCATTGTTTCCTCATCACATTCCAAACTTATATATAAAATCTCTCAGATGTCCTAACTTAGACACTCTCATTTATCACGCAACTACATTCATTCACCTTTCATTTTCTATGTCTCTTAGAGAATACTCTCTCTTATCAATACCCCACAATATCTCTAAGCTACGATCCCTCGTCTATCGAATAGTTCCATCCCAAGGTAGGTAAACAAGGAAAAATGATTTGTGATTTGCGTACGTACTCACAAGAAGAAATGTAAGGATGCAGAAATGTATGAAATGCAAGAATGTCCTACCCTTGGTCAAAAACTATGCAGGAAGTTAGATGAACACTTCCAGCTACAAAATACAACTTGGCACTATTTTCAAGAGAAAGAACGAGCAATAGCAACCTTAATATTTGCACTCCACAGTCAAATCCTCAAGGATACATTACCATAGTCTCACAATATCACCACTAAGTCACTACCCCTAATATTTTCCCCTTATGTGCAATTTCCCTCGCGTAGTCACTGTTGGTTTCCTCACATTAGTATTACTTCATTATCTAGTTTCTAGATAATCACTTTACTTTTCACTCTTAATTGGTTTTAGTCGTTTATAATGGTAAGATAATTATCTCACCTCTAGGTTCGTCCCCCGTTAACTTGCTCATGCTAAGGGAAAGTTTCTACCTCAATCATAAGCCATAACATAAATCATACCCCTAAAAGGGTTTTCCATTCGACCATAATTCATAGAACATCACCATTGTTTCTCACACAATCAACCATGTTAATTGTAATATCTAATTATCAT
>CANYCX013134141.1:0-16111 GCA_948193385.1 Breynia disticha f. nivosa | reverse complement strand
TTAGATCTACTTTTGACTTAATTATACTTAAATGAGTATAATTATGTCCCCCTTTATTTTTTTCTGACGTTTAACAAAGTACGCGGATTCGCGCATAAGTACGCGGGGTCGGAACGAAACCGCGTTCTATGGTTCCACTCCGCGGACTGACTTTTTTCGGAAAATAAATTTTTATTCATTTATTAGTTTTATTTATCTAATTCATTTTCCAATCCACCTTATATCAACCATACATAAACCTTATTTATTAACTTTTAATTATCAATTTAAACGTCACTTATCGACGGAAAATTTTCAGAATGTTACATTGTTGTTCTTCCATATGAAAAAAGGGGGATTAGCCCAAGATTTGAGAACACAAGAGCTTGCCTCTTGATGTTATATTTATACTGAACAAGAGCTCGATGTCGGGCGAGGCCCAAAGAAAAGAAAAAAATAGGGCATTGGCCCAATTGTGTTGAGAAGAGAGTGGAGTCTCTCTTACATTGTGAAAAGGGGTTTTTGCCCACAGTCGCAGAGATCGAGTGGACTCTCTCTCTTGCAAAGTTTAAGGCTCCGGAGCATAGCATATGTGTGTGGAAATGCATTAGCATTACATTTGCATTCATTATGCATGCATGTTGTTGATTGTATGAAAGTGACTGTCTATGAACTATGGTGATGATATGAGATCAAACTTAAGTGATGAACATGTGATCTTTTATGTTCCATGATGATATGATAAGATTTGCTTCATTATGCATGTATGTTGTTGATTGTATGAAAGTGTGTGACACCCAAATTCGATTACCACCTGATGTTAATATATAAATCCTTCTAAGGTGATACTCGGATTTGGATATCAAATGTTTGAAAATAATAAGTAGAGAACACAAATTAAAAGAAAATATACATTCATTATTAGAAATACAACTTTACAATGTTTGAGAAGGAATATTTCAAAATCAACCAGGGTTTACAAGGCGGTTTTGGAAGGAAAACAAATCTAATCGATTCAATTTCAATTATAACCTAAGAAAAGAAAAGTATGCACTGACATGTTCGTTACAAATACATGTATGATATAAAACAAAAATTTATCCTCGTGCACAAACCACCTCGGTTCTTCGATCTCTGGCATTAGAGTCGGAATCAAGCAAATATCTAAGAGAATCCCCTCAAGTCCCATCCCACACGGCAGGCATAAAATGCAGTGAGTCACGAGACTCAGTAAACAATACTTACCAAATGGACAACATTCCCTATTTTCATTTAATCATATATATTCAATTCTTAGCAAACAAAACCTCACAATCAATCATATAATCTCCTCCGATAATCACATCAAATTGGAATATCAAAATCACACAGTTTCAAACTATAAACCATACATAAGCTTCTTCAAAAGACAGAAAATCAGAGATCCAAGCGTGATCAACCTGAAACTACGCGCAGTGGTGGACAACTACACGTTTTCATGGCCACACCGTGTAGTCTCGGTACAATTAAACGAGTGGTCGTGGCTGAAGTACGCGTGGTCACAGCGACTTTGCGTACTTAGCTGCCACCACGTGTGGATCTCTGGTTTCCTGCATGAAAATTTCAACAACACATATCACACATTTGCTAAAATTTTACCTATCACAAATCACCGTACCATCTAACTTACCAACCAATATGTTTCTTGCAATTACACATAGAAGCACATGCAAACAACCTATGATCATTTAGCCATATATCAACAACCATATAATTGAGCAATTAACAACTTCCCAAGCACATCCATTCATAAATTCCATAAGATCATAGAAATTTTTATATTCATATTCACATGGCATAGTTACCCCTAAACTCACAATGCATAACATACTTCATAACATAGTAGATTCATCATTTCCAAAGTATACCATTCATGGCATTCATACCTTCATTCAAATAATCAATCTAATCATTCAAGCATATATCCATGTGATCACATTAAATACGACAAAATGATTTCGAATGCATGACCTCAAATGCATTTCAATGCAAACACTCATGATCTCAAACTCTAATTTTCAAGTTACGCCCTTTCTTGGCCAATTCTTTTGACGTTTACAAATGGGCCTCGTCGGCCAGGAGTATGTGGTTATAAAGTACTATGGACCACAAATTTTATAACCTTACTTGGCCTGAATATCGCCCTTACTTGGCCTGACACGCCCGAACACTATTAAGTGTACCGAGACTTCCACTGTTCCGCGATAAAGTATGTGATATATACTAATCGCAATTTAAGCTCCCAAGAGCCATAACCACTCCCTCAATTCAATGCTCACTAAGACCTATCATTTACTTTCATTTTTTCTTCTTAAAAGCTCTATATGCATGAATGTCATAAGCAATATTCACATAACCAAATCGTGCATCAATATTGTGTTGAAGCCATGTTGTACATCCAAAACACATTCAACAACCAGAATGTTCAACATAACTTCACCAAATCATTAAACCTATCCAACCACATGAGAACACACTCATCATATCACATAGGACATTCCAAGCTACATCATTCACACCAATCCCATACAAATCACATAATCATCAATCTAGCATCAAATCAACATGCTTCATAATCAAATATCAACACATAATCTCACAAGCCACACACGTATTCCTACAAGAAAAAAAACATATAACCCAAGGAAAAGTTGCATTCATGTTGCTTACCTTGCAAGAAACGTCTAATGACTCGATTGGGAACCTCCCTTATAGTGATTTTGGCCTCCTATTAAACAAATTATGAGTTTACATTAACCTCATATACATGAAACTATGCAAAGACGAAAAATTAACAATGTTCTTATGCTTATGTGCTTAAATGACCCCATTTTCCTTCCTTTATCCCCTCTCTCATTAATGTTCTACACTTACCCTTCACCTAACCTATTCCTTCCCTTTTTACAAACCACCTTTAATGATTCTCAAAGATTTGTTTAGGTATGTTTTTACGATTTCTACCATCCAACACATGTTATTTATCCCAATTCCTATAATCTTCCTTTCAAAACCCTATGCACTTTTCTACCCTCATTCCAATCTCTCTCATCATCTAACACCCAATTAAATTGACTATCAAAACACCATCATAGGGCCCAAAGAAACTTACCTAAGCAATGGAACACGAAAAACAACTTTGGTTTGGAAAACCCAAACTCGTCACTTTTCAAGGTTGGCTTCCTATCACTGATTTTGAATACCTAATTCATGAATTAACACAAAAAATGGTCACTAATGGATAGTATACATGTTAAGCTTTCCAACGAGTTATCATTTGCTCAAATCGAAGCTCAATCGAAAGAGAATTAGGGTCGAAAAGTTAAGGTTAGAACAAAAACGTGATTTACAAAATTCACACAAGAAAACTTACCGAGATTCGATCTCCGATCGATTTCACAATTCCCAAATGGTAGGGTTTCCCAAGGAAAGATGATAGCTAGGGTTTTTGGCTTTGGAGAGAGGCTATAGGAGAGAAAAACATGTATGTAGTTGTAGAGAGAGAGTGGAACCAACTAATACTTATATGGATTCGATTTGGACGGTTTTGCCCTCTTGATTCACTGTTTATTTCTTAACCTCCTTTCCCGCTCAATAAACTCATTCTGATTCTTATTATTTTTCTTAACTTACAATTCCACAAGTTTATACTCATTCTCCTTCCATCGAATTTTATATTAACCTACCGCGAAAAATTTATTCACATTTTCCAGTATATTTGTTTAAAATCTTTAATTATGACAAAATTTTGAGACGTTACAAAGTGACTGTGCACTCTCTCTCTTGTATGTTATGGTGTGGTTAGTGTTTTTCTTGAACGTAATAATTTTTATGACATGTGTCTAGGAATGGAATAAAGCTTGTATGTGCGTGTGTGGATTGTAGGGATATAGGGTAATATATGGTTCAGGTGCTTCAATGAAATGTGTATGTGTTTTTGAAATGGGACATGATGAAGCGATTTGATTATGCATAAAATCTTGAGTTTTATGAGTTGTATGTTCTATATGGATTTACGTGATGTGTAGGAGTTTGATGGTGAAAATGACAAATTATATAATCTTGTTTATGTAGGAAGAATAGGAAATGGGTATGAGCGTTATGGAAAGAATTCCAAAAAGGGAATGTGCAATCCTATGTCTTTGGTTGTGTTGATTTAAGGTGGAATTGAAATCGTGACACATTATGAGTATGAGTGTATGAAATGAATTAAGAGACACAAAAATGATTAATGTATAATCTATATCGTGTTGGGGTTAAGAACGCATGAAATGGTTTAATGAGAACTTAAGATGAATTCTATGATATGTGTGGTTGACATTGGATTGTAAGTAATTTGAAAATGAAAGGAATGTATGTGATTATGTACATGATTGTGTATATGTTTGAGTTGTTGATTTAATAAGGTTGTGTGTGGTTATAAGAGGTAAGAAATGGTTGAATAAAAGGCTATGATGTTTGGTTTGATGTGCCTTAAACTTGTATGAAATTCCTAAGTCTCGAAATTGAATCAAATGTGGACAGATTGCTTCTGCATTGCATTAACGTACGTTATTTTGGTAAATAATGTACGTTAATGTAAAACAACGTATATTACACATGGGGTAACCTACATTATTCTTGTGTTGGAAATGTAGAGATGAGTTGTTGAATAACGTACGTTAATGGCTTGATAAACATACGTTAAAATGGTCCAGAAACCTAGTTTTAGCCCGAATAATGTGCTAATGAATATCTGAAGTGAAGAAATGATCTAGGATGATTCTCTAGTACATAAAACACTTAAATGACTTGTTAGTGGCATGGCTGCGGTGAGCCATTAGGGAATTTAGGCGCGAATACGACAATTGTGTTCCACGAGCACACCCTTGTTGGCCGAAGGCTCCCCTGCACCCCAGCTTAACACACTAGGGTTGACTTACTGAGTATTTTTATATACTCACTTTTGTTTTGCTGTTGAATGTGTGCAGAGTGACAGGTATTAGTGACGGAACTACGTGATCGACGAGGCTAAGCGGTCAATACTGAAGGTTGAGCTCCTAGTTTTGGGTTGTGTGTATGTTGTATGCCTACGAACATTTAGCATAGATGAGATGTACTAACATGGCATGCAAACTGTTTTCCATTGCCTCCGCATTTTCAAATTATTGTTTGGTGTATGGCCTTTGTTAATGTGTTTGTAAAAACTAATTATCTAGTTATTCTCTCTCGCATGATTTATGTTTTTAAAAAAATGGTGCAAAAATTGGTGTTTATTCGAAAATGAATTTTCTAAATTTGGGGTTCATAGGTATCTTGCAATAACTATTCTTCATAAAATTTGACACTACAAGTTTTACTGCATTAAAACTAAAATATACATTATCAATACTCTTAGCAGTCTCTTTTTTAACATCAGAATTACGTAAAACTACTTCATTGTTTTTCATCCTCAATACAAGCTTACCATCGTTAACATCAATAAATGCTCTAGTTAAGGCTAAAATTGGCCTACAAGTATTAAAGGCACCTCTTCATCCTTATTAATATCAATTATGATAAAAAATTTTATATAAATAAAATCACCAACCTTGACTAACATGTCTTTGACAATACCAAGTGAGTGTATAACTCACATGTCTACCAACTACAGTGTTAGTTGTGTCAGCACAAACTCCCTTAAATCTAAGCGCATAAACAATGGGCACACAATCACATTTACTCTAGTGCATAAATCTACAAGAGCTTTCTCAATAGTCAAATTACCAATAGTACAAGGAATGTAAACGTTACCTGGGTCTTTCAGCTTCTCTGGTAATTTACTGTTGATAGTGTCATCCGGATAGTGTCAAACGGCCTGGGAAATGGCCTGACCAAACTGTTCCCAAAATCATTTTGGATATGGACAAGAAGTTAAATCTGCATTGACAGAAAGGGGAAACGGGTAGGCAAACAGTTTGGCAAACCGTTTTGATCTATTGGGTTTTAAAAATAAACCCGCGTGAACATTTGGCCTAAAAAAAGCCACCCAACTTCCCTCTCCATTCCACCCTTAAACTTATTGTAGAGCCTAAAACTACCAAATATAACCCTACACCTAGTAGATCTTGGCCTAGGGAAGAGAGTGTCAGCGATTCTCTTTAAAAGAGCAAGGTAAGCTCTAACTTTATACTTAATGCTTGTGGGATTTTGAGTCTAGGGTTAGAAAGATGGGTGTTTTGGGGTGAGATATGGTTGATGGAAGTAATGTGGGAAGATTATGAACTAAAAATCAAGAGTTAGGAAGAGATTGAGATTTTAGGATTTTGGGAAAATTAGAGGTTTTGTTAAATAAGAGTGAGAATGTGAAATTGAAAGTGAGAATGTGTCTAATATGGAAAATGTGATTGAAAACTGTGTAAAACACAATGTTCGGGATCCGAATCAGAGTTGAGACGTGCGCCCACTTCATAGGGTTCAAGGTAAGTGCATCAAACCACACTTACCTTGGTATGTCTTGCATCTGTATGGTTAAGCATATTCGATTGATTTAATATGTGTTGAAATGGTAATGAACATGTCATAAAGGACTTGCATCACTTTGTGTGATTTTGTACGAAAGTATATGGGTTGTGTTTTGATATGTTTGGATGCAAATTTGTGATGGCAATGTGCTATGAGAATGGCATACTATGAATTGAATGATAATGAGATGATGCTAAAGTATAAGTATGTAATATGTTATGATGTTTGTGTATTAAGTTAAGTCTGTTGTGAAATGTATGAGTTAAGTGGAATGAATGATGTGTTTATGAGTTATAAATTCTTGGAATTTGTTTGGGATAAAATGCGAATGTAAAACTATGATTGATTGTGCATGAAATGCGTACGATGGTACTTGGATTGTGATGATTTGTTAAAAATATGTGGTGGAGTGATAACTTGATTGAATTCAATGAAAGTATAATGATTTAATAAAATGCCTAATTTGAGTTTGTTTAAATACAATGACTGCAAATGTGTGATTTTGCATGGAATGAGTGTAAATGTACTTGTGATGTTTAGTTGTGATGTGCTAAAGTGCAAAATTAGATTGCCATGCTTTAATGAATTATTCGAAACAAAATGTGTGTTATGATTATGTTCAAATTGTTTGAATGAAAATGTGTCCTTATGGCATGGGATGGTGATAAGTAAAATCTCATGAAATGCATGTACGTGTGCTTCATGGTTCGGTATTCATTGTGAATACGTTTGGCATGCAATTATACATGATGGCATGTTATTATGTATGATGAGCAATTCATAGAGTGAATTGATAATGGATGTAATGTTGGCATTTGTATCAGCATCGTGTATGTTCATGATTAATGGATCAGAAAAGAGAGGACTAGCCTAATGAAATGAAAATGAAAGAGCAAAGGCTCTATTCCTATAAATGGAAAGGCCTAATGAAACAAAAAGGGGTGACAGCCCATGTTGCTTGAAAAGGAAAGCGGGATTAGCCCATTGAAGATCAAGGAGCGAGAGCTCCATCATTGTGAAAGAGGGGGATTAGCCCAATGAAAAGAGAGAGAGATCTTTCAAATGAAAAGAAGGTGAGAGCTTTCTAGGATGGAGATGATGGGAGACCCCAAGGCATATTTTGTGTGAAGAATGCATTAGCATTTCATTTGCATTTGCATTCATTGTGATTAAATGGATTTGTATGCGTGGAAATAAATGATACGTGGTGATTAAAGGAATGATCTTGGCATGTCCTATAGTGAATGATTATGCTAAGTGAGAAAATGGTGTTTAGACAATTTAGTGGCTAATGAATAATTAAAAAGGCTGATGAAAGAAGTGACGTGATAGCAATGAAAGAGGTTAATGATCTGGATTGATTTGAAAAAGGGTTGTGGTTTTGAATGTGGAATGTGGCTTGTAAGTTACATAAATTTGGCTTAAGTTATGAAACACTAAGCATGTGGCATGTGATAGCCATGATTAGTATTGATTGTTTATGAGTGTGAATTGATGATTTGTGGTTAACTTGGTTGAGTATATACTTGGATGTATGTTAGTTGTTGAGAAATGTGTTGATAGGTGTGTTGTTGTGTGTTGGAATTGTACTAAGTGTGTTGTGTACTACTGAATCAGAAGGTTGAAAAGAGATGGGAAACAGGCTGAGTAAATTGTATCCCAAGCCATTTCACTTCCAGAAGAAAAACAGAAGAATGAAACGGGCTGGCTAACGATTTGGCCAAACCGTTTCCTAAGCCATTTCACTTTCCCAGAGTAAGTGAGAAGGTTGAAATAGGATGAGAAATGGGTTGTTTAAATCATTTCCCAGACTGTTTCTGTACAATAAACAGTGTAAACCGAGGATTTAAAAGAAAGAAATATGGCAGATGAATGACATATGAAATTGGAAAGTTAAGAGCTTAGGAGAGATAAATCTCACAAATGAATAATACACCTAAGATGCTTAATCAACGAGTACATATGCATTAACTACCTTGGTAAGTGTTGAAGGTGTACTTACTAGGTATTTAGTTATTCACAATGTGTGTGTGTTTGTGATAAATATGCAGAGCGACAGTAGTTAGCAGTGGGATTACATTTTCAGTGGTGCTAAGCAGTGCGATACTGGAAGAAGGTCAAGCTCCTTAGCGTATGGAATTTTAACTATACATTTTGTACATTTATATGTACACTTAGTATGGATAGAGTTTACATAAATTTGATTTGTAAACCATTTATCATGCTTCCGCATTACACTTCACATTTTGTATACGACCAAACATTGGTCACTATTTTTAATGGTTTGAAAATATTTCTCATTTTCCCTCTCTCATCTATTTATCTGTTTTAAATAAAAAAATGGTTTCCAATTTCAAGGTTTATTCGAAAATGTTATTTACGAATTTGGGTGTCACAAATGATTTACATGCATTGATTTCTCTAAATCAATTTCCATAGCTTCTACATTGCTTTCATAGCATATTTCGTATACGACCAAACAATGGTCAAAGTTTTAAAGAAACATATTTTTCTTCTCTTCTCTCTCATTATCTTTATTTGTTTTAAAAAAATAGTTACCAAAAATTCTATATCCTATCAAGAAAAGGTATTCACATTTTCGGTGTCACAATTAAAGCTCTCTTCTTTTAAATTCTCCTCGTTAAGCTCTGCCAACTTATCTCACCCGACGATTTGTCAAGGCCATTTTATGCTTCTTTTGGTACCTGTACCACAGAATTTATAGTAGGTGATTTAACTGATAATTGATCTTGTGTATTGTTAATCTCATCCCATTGTCTAAGTCCAGCTCGATAGGGAATGCGAGGCATATATTCTCTGAGCAGAACTGGTTTCTTTGGAGCTTCTTGACGTAGTTTCGATTCTCTTATACTCTATTTATCACTAACAACATTCTGCACAGATACTACATTAACATGTTCACGTGGGTTGACTTTAGTGTTGCATGGCAAGGAAACTTGTGCTCTTTCTAACATCAGTTTTGCCAATAACCAGACTTGATTTTCTAAATTGCACATAACAGATGATTGATTCTTAGCCTCACTCTCTAACTATGTAAATTTTGTTTATGAGGCTTGCACAAATTTCTTTAGTAAACCCTCCAATCTGGATATCCTGTCTCCTGATTACTGCTATTGGAACCTGGTGGATAGGTAGGATGATTATGGTTCTAACCACCCTAAGAAAATTTAGGATTTTTTCCCATCCTTAGTTGTGCATGTTACTATGTGGTTTCTTATATACTCTCTGATTGTTATTATTTCTCTTATAGTTAACAATCTTTGCACACTCTTAACTACTGTGGCCTCCTCCATTTATCTCACACTGGAATACTTGATTAACCTGATGCTTAAATGAAAACCCATCAATCTTCTTGTTCAAAAGCTCCACTTGCGCTGTAAGTTTTTTCACCACATCTATCTCATACATCCCAGTAGGTTTGGACATTTTTGCACTAGCAGAATGCCACTGGTAATTATTCATCGTCGTCTCTTCAATAACTTCTTGTGCAGCTTCTAGTACTTTATTGTTCAGTGTTCGTCCGACTACTGCATCTATCATCTGTATAGTGTTTGCACTTAATTCATTGTAGAAAGTTTGTGCCTGCATACAGACAGGAAGGTCATGGTATGGAAATTTTCTCAAGAGTTCCTTGAATCGCTCTTATGTGTCATAGCAATTCTCCCTCTTGTTGAACAAATGAGGAAACATCATTATTCATTTTTGTTGTGACGCTCAAATTTTAAATATCTTTTCTCTGACTGTTGAACTTGTTTATCTCCTTTTTGACTATATATATATATATATATATAATGCTTCCTAATGATGACTATGTGATGTCACATCAAGAACCTTAATGACAAATATGAGAAAAACATGGAGTTAATTGCATCTATGGTACTTTAACTATATTATTTGTATCACTAAACTCCTTAAAGTTAATTTTGTAACATTGTCATTCTTTAACTACTTGATTTGTTCCAAATGAAGTCCCATCACCTATATTGTCAATTTAGACACCAAACATATAAGAGACTCCCTTCCATAGAAAAATAACTAACACTTAGAACTTACGCGGCGGAATGCGGCATATTATATTTATATTAATTTTATTAGTTTAATATTTTTATTTTTTATAAATAATTTTTATATCATTGATAATTTTAATACAAATATTTAAATATAATAAAAAATAAATATTTCAAATTTATTTATTTATTATTTAAAAATTAATTAAATTATTTATATAAAAATACCATTAAATAAATAAATAAATATTTAATAATTTAAATAGTTACTTGATTTGTTAAAAAAAAATAATTTGTACTTTAAAATCTGAATTTTAGTTGAGGAAGAATTGCATGGCAGGGGAGGCTAATGAAATGATGGGAATGTTCTTCATGTTCTTACCAGCTTTTGAAAGCAGAATTGCTTCTTGACGTGTTATTCTTACGACGATTACTTGCACTTGGTTTTTATGAACCAGCTCCATCACTGCAGCAGTATAATACAGGACTTTCAATGTAAATTAACACCGCTGTAATCTTAGCAAGAACATCTACACATAATCATTATTCATTAATCAGTAAACTTGTTGATTCTATTCTTTCTTGTTTTCGACCGAAAGAAAAAAAAAAAGGAAACGGAATTAAACTATTGCCAAGTCTAGTTATGTTCTTTCAAGACGGCAAGGTCTTGTATGTAGAAGCAAAAATTGATAGTTACCGATACAAAATGACACAAAAATACGTCGGTTTGAGGAAGGTGTAAATGAGTTTGTATCGTAAATTGATTAATTTGTCTGATACATTGATTAAACCGGTAAATTCGACACGGTCTGAATACAAACCATTATGACCTATTAAAAATTTATTACTAATTTAAAGACAAAAATATTTAGTATATAAATTGAAAATATAAATTAAACATATAGAAAATCTGCTAAATTACTATATTAAATTTGTTTTGTGATAATTATAAATAAAATATAATTTCTTAATTCATATTTTTAATCTAGTTTTATATGTAAATAATTGTGTTTATTCTTATGTGAAATTTAACTCTTAAAAAATTATCAAAATATACAAGGAGAAAATAAAGCAAAAGTATAACGTCCAGTGATACAAATCAAGTAGTTAAAGGGTGACAATGTTACAAAATTGACTTTCAAGAGTTTAGTGATACAAATAATATAGTTGAAGTACCATCGATGCAATTAACTCGAAAAACATGCATGACCATCAAAGCAACCAGAATGTTATGAAACATAGACCAAATTATAGTGACTTGGGGAGAAGCCCTACACAACGGGCATCAAAACAATATGATAAAGAAATATGTTTACAAAAATAAATTTTTGGTAGAAAATCAAAGTGGTGGATGAACTCCCTCGCAGTAAGAATCCCTAAGAATCTCCAAAAAAGGCGTAGAAAGTAAGCAGTCTATGCGGCAGCCTCCCTAATCTGTACACACAACACAAATACAGAAAATGTGAGTACGTAACTCAGTAAGCATATGTCCCTCTCATCACTTACCTAACCATATAAAGTCTAGTGCAGTCGTTCATTCATTCTCACTCTTATTTGACTAGTGAGGTTTTATGCTCTTTACTCGCTGGTACCTTACTCGTCCGTCTTAAATCCTAAGATACGTTATTTGAGGTGTTTCATTAGAGATTTTTTTAGTGTTATTTAGTTCAAGGATGAATACTTTTAAGTTCCTAACTTGTCCAGATCCTTCCCTAACACTAGGATGCATTAGGGTAAGGTTTCCAAGTCAAATCATCCTTCTAGGTACGAATAACCTATGTTAGAATAAAGTTCTAATGTACGTTATTCTCAGGGATTTCTCAAAACCCTGGTAGGTTGAATAACGTAGGTTACTAGTTATTTAGCACTAACATATGTTAGGTGAATACACTAACGTACATTAGTTAGACAAATCTTACCTCATAAGCTTCTATTTCTCAAATAAATAAAACGAGCGACGAAAAGGCATAGATAACATACATTAAGACAAAATCCAATGTACATTAATCCATTTGCATGACTTAAACTTTAAAACATCAACTCATGATCAACACTTATACATTTCACATAGATACTAACATCTTCCAAAACATAACCTATATCTACAACCACACTCTCAAACTTCCTTACATACACATTCATCTTTGGCATTCACAACATCCTATCAACCATATCATGCCACATTTATATGAGATCATAATTCATACATAAAATTGCATTTCACATTTCCAAACACAAATCATATACCACACATAGATATAATGCACCCAACACTCACTCCTCATTTGCAACATAAACACAAGTATGGTCTATACATATGCATCATTTAAATTGCAAGATTCTTTCATTCTTTCTCACTAACATGATTTCTCTCATTAAGAGGATCCTTTCTCTCTTTCCTCTAGGTTGTTCAACAGGTGTCGGTGCACTTAGAATCACTCTGTCTCGCACGACAGCTTTTTATCCAAGGCCCATGTGCTTAAAATCACTCAATCTCACATGGCCCTTTTCATCTCATTGATCAACCTGTGTCAATGTGCTTAGAATCACTCAATCTCACATGACACCCTATCAGTCAAGGTGTGCTTAGAATCACTCAGTCTCGCATTACCATTTTCCTCTTTCACTGTGCAAACAGGTGTAGATTCACTTAGAATTTCTCATTCTCACATGACACCCTCCAACCATGGTACATGTGCTTAGAATCACTCAGTCTCAATGTCGCGACCAAATTATGTAAACTCATTTTCAAATAATTAACACAATTTTGGCAACCATTTTTCTCTTTAAAACCAACAAACAAATAAGAGGAAGAGACATGTGAATACATTTCATTTTAAAAGTTTGACCAAGGCTCGGTCGTATACAAATATGTTAAGTAAATGCGGAAGCATGATCAATGCTTACAAATCATGGTATGTAAATCATTTTCCATACTATAGTTTGTATAGATTTACAAAAGTGGGTAATAAAATAAAACCCCAAAATAAGCTAAGAAGCTGAGCTAAGGACCAAATATCACCTCCCGAGCACCACAAAAAGAAAGTCTCGACCTCAGTCTACTGTCGCTCTACACAATCAGCACAAACACACATGCACGTGAGTAATTAATTATCCAGTAATTACACCTGCAACACTTACCAAGGTAGTTAATGCATATGTACTTGTTGGTCAAGTTTTTTAGGTGTTTTATGTACTAAGGATAAAGGAATCATCCTAATCATTATGTACTTCAATAAGCTTTAGTAAGTTACCCAAGGTAAGGAATTGTCCTTCTTAATTTGCTCTTAACTTCCAAGTATTAAGTCAATTATTCTTTCCATTTCTCATCTTAAAGAATTTTGTTCATCATTGTTTAATTGGCAGAAACTGCCTGGGAACAGTTTATGTAAACTGTTTGCCAGCCCGTTTTTCTTTCCTGAACATCCCTGGAACTAAAATGGTTTAGGAAATGATTTATACCAAACTGTTTCTAAACCCTTTTTAACTCCACTGAAATTCCGTAGAAGTGGAACAGTTTGGAGAACATTTTACGTAACCCGTTGTGGAAACTGTTCCCACCTCACTGGGATTCCCTGTAAGTGAAACGACTGAGGAAACAGTTTGCTTAGCCCATTTCTCAGTCCGTTTTGACCTGTTGTGTTCAGAAAAAAGAGCAGACTTAGCAAATAAAATCTCACACAATTCAAAGTCAAAACATAGGCATCTCATTTCAACCAAGACACTCAAAAGCATCCTCAAACACACAACATTCAAACCTTATCTCACAACATTCCTTAAGTATTTCAATAATCAATTCACTCAACAACCACTTACAAGTTTGTAATTATATTCATTTTCATTTCATGATCATCATTATACAATGCAAAGAATGAATGTATGCATCCATGAATGCTAATGCAAAACATACGAATGCATGCCCTAGGACTTTCTTTCATATGAGAGGTCTCTCTCTCATTTATTGAAAAATCCCCTTAAATTTTGAGCTTTCGCTCTAGTGGCAATTCTCCTTAAAGTTTGAGCTTTTGCTATAGTGGAAAATCCCCTTAATTTTGAGCTTTCGCTCTAGTGTGAGTTCCCTCATAAATTAGAGCTTTCGTTCTTATGGAAATTCCCCTTTTCATGAAAATGCAATGACACTCATCCTAGTTCCAAATGACATGAATAAATGAAATGCAAACATTTCCCATTCCATCATCAAAATCAAAATAATACAACTTATGAACATTTCACATTTTTCCTCAAACCACATAACACTCATAATTTCATCTTTTCCATGTTTTTATACAATTAACCATAAACTCATATCACATTAACCACCATCACAACTTATCAAGGCATTGTTCCACATCACTAACTCAACCAACCAATGATTTTGAATATAACTCAACATAAGGTTCATACCCATAATTATCCATAATAACAACATGTTAATATCACACACCTCGAACCGATTACACTTTTCACATTAAAGTTTCTTTCAAACATTTCCTAATACATCAGCATTATCATCGAATCACTTATCATAAATCAAACCATAAATTAAAATCACATCAACACATCAGGTCCTTTTTTAAGACACTTTAACCTAACATTTCAACATATCACATTCACTCAAATATACTTAACCATACAAATGCAAGACATACCAAGGTAAGTATGTTTCGGTGCTCTTACCTCGAAATCTGTGAATTCAGCTCGTAGGTCAACTCTGATTCAGTTTCTGAAAGGTACCTCCTACACAAATCAGGTCACATTTCATGCAAAAGCACATATTTACACTAAATTCCACATCCCCATCCTTATTTATCAAAAACCCCTAAATTTACTCAAACCCTAAAATCTCAAATCTTCCCTCAATCTCACGATCTATGATAAATGTTTTCACATTTAATAATCCCCATGAAAACCCACATAACCCACAAAAATCTCATTTTCATACTCATTAATTTCATCTAGGGTTAGCAATTTACCTTGCTCCAAGTCATCTCAAACCCTAGGATCTCTCTAGATAGTTGTTCTGGCGTGGGATTATGAAGATATAGGTGTGAGGGGTAAGGATTTGTGTTTTTGTGTTTAGGAAGGTTTTAGAAGTGTTTATTGAGGGTTGAGAAAGAGGTTTTCGGGTGGGTTGCAGCTAAGGTTAAGAACTAACTCTTCTCTCTCTCTATCCTCATAAATACGTGTTTGAATTTAAATGTGACGCCAAAATTTTCAAAGTCCGTTTTTATAGGAACAATCACAACGTGCATATGGATGCTCAAACACAATTTTGCGATTTCGTTTATAAATGCCAACTCGTGGCCAAATCATTCCCGACATATCCTATTACTAACCAATCTTTCATAATCATACATTATCCAAGCATCCTAAGCACTTTCATTCTAAACCACATACTTGCATATTTTCAAACATCACATTCATCTAAGCAACATAGTCATAATTCAACACTTGCACCATACACATACATATCACATCTTATCAAATTGGCATCTAGGCGTGCAAAAGTCAACTCACACATAACTTCCAATCAATCCATACACCATTATTCATCATTTCCATCATGAATACATAACACATAGCAT
>CANYCX013134118.1:0-26795 GCA_948193385.1 Breynia disticha f. nivosa | reverse complement strand
AATATGTTATTATCAAATCTCCCCACACTTAAGCAACGCTTGTCCTCAAGCGTAACCATCTTTCAAATTATCAAACCACGCATAAACAAGTGCATTATCTCATTTTCAATCACAGTCAAGTTCTCCAATTTGAACATCATAAACATTTTGCAAGGTAAATACACAAGTGAGACAAATTAACTTAGGATCGTGTGTGTGTGAAAATGACAGGTCTATCAATCTCATACCTTCAATTCTTCAAGAACAAAGAAATTCACATGATAAGTATTAAAAAGGGCTTCTTAAAAGGAAAGCACTCATTCATTACATATGTTTCTATTTTTTTTATAATTAATTTAGTTTATTCCCAAGTTTCCTTCTCTAGGTAGTTTCCCCTAGCGGAATCGCGAAATTAAATGCTCTCTTTAGGCACTTAATTTCGGCCATTTGCGGGAAACATCTAATTCTGAAGGTACGCGCATGCTCATATTCTTTGAATAGTGGAGCAGTTTCTTGTTTTTATTTTCTTTTTCTTTTTATTTTTTTTTTTTTTAGAAACAAAATGTTAATTTAGAGAAACTCTCCTAGAAGGAAGACTAATTCAATACAAATCATGCAAAATCAAAATTCTTTACAAATTTAAGGCAATGAAAGTAAATAAACCCGTCACAATTAGTGCTCAAGAAAATAGTCCTAAGAAAATCTAGTCACAAGTGATAACAAAATTTACACTTACAAAATATCTATGACGTGATACTAAATTTACATCTTGACTCATGAATAGTTCATCATTGAATTGCATTTGCTTAAGAATAGTTATGACTCAATGAAAGATGGATACGATATCATTTCTCAAGCATGGGTCGAGCAATAATTCACACAGTCATCCAAATCATAAATAAAATACCATGAAAATAGCTCCTAGATGACTATCCATAATGACCCTTTAAGGAGAAAGGCTCCATACGAGCCCCACTTAGAATCAAAAAAATATAAAAGACAATGCATGCAGTGACCCCATATTTGGATAAATGCAAAGTCTGGCTCCTGCGCCCGCCAGAAATTAGCGAAAAAATTATATTGTTTAATGAATTGTGAATAGAATAAGATCGAAAAGATTGGTCAAAGAAAGAATAATAAATAGAAGGAATTAGTGAACACAGTGTATCACCTAACTCGAAAACTTGAGCTGGCTTGACTTGGCACTCTGGGTATTGGATATGGAAGCCGACAAAAGCCTCCATGTCGAGATACGTACAAGTCCACTTCCACACTTTGAAGAGAAACTTCCATGTGAATTAAGCCCTGAAATTTATATTACAAAACAGACGTCACAATGGAAACAAACAGAAAAACCAAGGGGAATGGGATTTAGTTTGCCTGCATGTGGCATTCTACTGAATTCATTTCTAGATTTTTAAGGAGTGATACTAACTCAATTGATCTGTAAAAGAGACTAATCTACTTAGTCAAAGGGGTGCAGTCAAGGCAAAGGTCGATGAGATTATGCGAAGCACAAAGTACACAATAGGTGGATGGATTTGAAAGGGGGAGGCTAAAAGTCCTCTTCTACTTTACGAGTTGGATTTGTAGAAGATGGAAACGCTTTCGTAGGTGACCACTTTGAATGTGTGCTCACAATTAAATCCGGAATCTGTTGCTAATCCGTTCTCTGTCCTCATTTCGATCGGGAAATCTCGGATACATGGACAGAAATAAGGATTTCAAATTGGAAAATTCGGGAATTGGACGGTGATGGTACTACCTCCATCCCAAGAAAAATTCGCAACCCACACCTAAATAAATATTATATATAATTTTTTTTTTTAAACTCTAAATTGTATATATTTAGTTTTTATATATTTTAAAAAAAAAATTGTAATATCAAAGCGCGTAAGAGAATGGTATCTAAAATACCATTTTGATGGAACAAGGGCAGAGATAAAGATGAGTACTAAGTTTTAAGGACAGAAAAGAAAGGGGTCTTCAGAGATTCCATCTGCGTTTTCATCTCTCATATGTTTATTTATAAGAATTTATTTAAAAAAAAAACCTTTTTTTTGAGTTTTTAATGTTTAGCATCAGTACAAAAGAGTCCTCGGAGATTCCGTCTGCATTGTCATCTCTAATATGCTTATATGGAAGAATTTATTTTTCAAAAATCTTTTTTTTTACTATAAGTAGAAAATTAGTTAAAAAAATAATCTAAAAAGTCAATAATCATATTTCTCCACATCGAGTCACTGTACCTCAATACCTGTAAATGGTTTTACTGAAATTTAATAAGAGTGGCTACAGACATTTTATGTACCTCATGAAAAAAGAAAATGCTTTAAACTGAATTTTCTAGTATTGTGTCCTCATGTCTGTTACAACTGTGGCATACCTGCGTACATTATTGCGAACTCAAGCTGATTTCGTAGAGATCATGAGAAGCAATTGAAGACGATACATTTGCAGATGGAGCATTCGTAGAGAAACTCCTACTCTCCCTGTTCTTTGAATTCTCAATCCAGCTTTCATTCCTTGGATACTCTTCCACAGTTCTGATGGAATACAAGTCTTTGGCGGAAACAGAACAACTCTCATCGGACCTGAGTGATCCTTGTGAGTTTCGACTGTTCAGTATTTTCCTATGCTCTCTGATTGCTTTGAACCTCAAGTCTCGATTGTAATCCTCCGCTTCTGGAATCTCGTCTGGGATGGCATTAGTTCCTTCTAGCATTCTCACCACATCAGACATGATTGGTCTTAACGTGGGGGAACCGTTTGTGCATAATAGTGCCACTTTCACCATTCTTTCTGCTTCTACTTTGTCAAACTCAGTTCCCAGATTCTTGTCTACTATCTCTAGAAGTTCTCCACGTTGCTGCAAGTGGCAAGCCTGAAGCGCATGCATATGCATATTTGAATATCACTTAGAATGGCCTGAAGATATGATGTGTGAAATTATAATGTTAAAAATATGTCAATTACCCAATCTAAAAGGCAAGCAAAGTTGTTTTCTGGTCCGTAACTCAGGTTATTCTTCCTGCTAACAATTTCTAATGCCACGACTCCAAAACTGTACACATCGGCCTTGTCTGTCAAATAACCCCACAGTGCATATTCTGGAGCCATGTATCCTCTGTAAAGTCAAATGCCAAACAAATAGTTCATGTTAAAATGCAATGGTGATTATTATTTGTTAAAAACTATGAAAAACTACAACTTACATAGTTCCAGCTACTCTGGTGCTTATGTGAGTTTTATCATTGTCATCAAGTTTTGCCAAGCCGAAATCAGATATTTTAGGGTTTAGATCCTTGTCAAGAAGAACATTTGTAGCTTTGATGTCCCTGTGGACAATTTTCAGTCTCGACTCCTCGTGCAGAAAGGCCAAACCTTTGGCTATCCCAAGACAGATTCTGTGTCTGATTTTCCATTCCAATTTCAAATGGCTTGTCCCTGACCCTAAAAAAAGCAGGAATTCCAGGAAATTTATGCTTTTAGTAATGAATCTTCATTTAAAGGAGCATGAAGAACTAATGAGTATCAAACAAAATCAAACAACAACTTAACGATGTTTGATTTACTTACCGAACAAAACATGAGCAAGGCTGTTATTTTCCATGTATTCATATACTAATAACAACTGATCACCTCCAATGCAACAACCGTGAAGTCTTACAAGATTTGGATGCTGCAAACATGAAATCACGCCTATCTCATTCAAAAATTCACGATTTCCCTGACTAGATTTTGACGAGAGTTGCTTCACAGCGACAACAGTACCATCCGCTAGCAGACCCTGCAGAGCAATGATATAAATAATTAAATAGAATGAACATCAATAATATAGTAAATGAATTCTTGTTACTATTGCAACGAAAGGAATACCTTGTAAACTGGTCCAAATCCACCCTCACCAATTTTATTTGCAGAATCAAAATTGTTAGTTGCAGCTTTGATTTGTTTTAAAGTAAAAGAAACTGTTTGGAATTCTGTTCCTTCAAAATCTGCCAAGATGCACAGTTGCATTCAAATGCAACAAATCTGTAACTTTGGAAATTCACTTTTATATAGACAATATGAATTTTCCATATTTTAGAGTAAAAAATCTTCCGAAAACTATACCAGGCAATCAAATGCTAACCATTTAAGAGCGTGCATTAAATGTTTGCAATTCAGTATTCATATAATCAAGCAACCATGGCTGGCAATATCATAGAAAGAATAGAACATAGGCTAGTCAGAATAAATCCTACTAATTTGACATTATCGGCGTGCTAAGAAACAAAAATGATCCTTATGAACCAATAAAATCAAATATACTTGCCAGACATTCAGATGAAGTTAAAAAAAAATGACAATTTAACAGTCAGAAGATCACTCACCTCTTCTCACCGGATTCGTGTCTTTTGAGCGACGTCTCCACCAAAGGAAGCTTAATCCAAGTAATAGGAGAAAAAATCCTAAAACTCCACCGATGATTGCCCCAACGTTTGTGCTTCCTCCTTCTGAAGGGGGGTTGTAGTTCACTATGTGAAAGAAACCAAGAAACAAAGCTAACTAAGAACTCAAATAAAGAAAATTTCATAGCCAGAAAAACTGTTCTCTGTTATAGAAACTAATAAGAAAATTATGAACACGTGAAACTTCATTCTGGGAATGAATCTCCAGACAGTTTGTCCATATCAAAATAGGTTTTCATGATATTTTTGACATTACATCTAATAAAAAGCGGCAGTGACAACATAACATGACGAAGAAAGTTACACTTACAAGGATCGACACTAATAGCTGATATGAGTGGACCATAAAATCCAGCATCCGGTATTCTTGTAGTACCTTTGCCAGCCCAATAGAATCGGATGTCCAAGGTTCCATTGGTAACAGATGCGTTATACCTTTTCGGAATTGGCTTCATGGCCCCAGAAGCTTCATATTCTATATTGAAATCCTTCTCTCTTAAATGGTCCTACAACAAAACAAACAAAAGGACTGAAGTTTTCAAGATGAATCATCAGTATTGTGAAATTCTTCTTGGCGACATGATCAGAATATTGTTACTTCATTCAGAAAGTTAAACTGCCAAAACAATGTCATTGACCTGATTTAATCTACAAGAAGATGTATAGTTTTATTGATTTCACCTATAGGCTACAATAAAGAAACATATCATTCACTGGATACCTGAACATAAATATCAAATATGCGCCTGCCAAGACTATAATATGTACCATCATTTGGGAATTCGATCTCAGCAAAGTGCAGTGTCACAGTATAATTCAAATTAAGCAAACAATGGTGATAGTAAGTGAGTGAAATGGGAGAACTGCGTGCTGTCCTGTACAATTCACCAAGGTCTGCTGATGTTGAATTCACGGTATAAGGTTTGTTCGAATCATCATTGTTATCCATGAAGTCTCCAGTGCTGCTAAATCCCCAACCATCGTTATTTCCATAGAAGGTAGCAGAATCAGCAAGGGCTCCATCATCTCCCTTGTAGTCTTTCCCATCTATTTTCACATTTCCTCCACCACAATTAATGTATAAAGAATATGAATCTGCCAGAAAAGATTTATATCAAGAGAAAACAAAGGAGATCTAGTGCAAGACACCCTATGACAGTTCAACTTAAAAGGCCAAGCATCTACGTCCATGCAATTCACTGTGATCAAGTTTCTAACCACCATACTTACATGTCTGACAAATAAAATTTTCCACGCATGCTCCTCCTCTATTAAACAAGAAAGCATTTATCAGAATCATTGGAGAGATCTTAGTGACAAACGGTTATCAAGAGGAGTTGATACTTAGAGGTTATTGGAAAATCTTTCACCCTCGTAAAGTAGATCATCTTATCACAACTAAATGAATGTAAGGAAGGGAAAAATTTACATGTCCTTTCCCATTGCAGAACTTCGGAACAAATTTAGATTTTCCCTGAGACATAACAAAGAATATTATCAATAACACATCTTCCTAAAACAGGGTACCTGAGGAAACAATATTTACTCTGAGATATCAAAAAGAAATAATTACTGTTAGAGAAATAGAACACTGACTTCTGCTGACAACCACGCTGCTCAGTTTGCCTAGTGAAGTTGTTATAGGAAAGATCCCTGCAAGCATAGGAAGGAATTAAAAGAACACTAATCTCCACAACAATGCAGATTCTTTATGTGTAGTGTCTTCATGATGAAGTTGATGGAATATGATAACTTAGAGAACGTCCTCAATGAAGTTTCTCTAACTGCCATTTCTACCAGACAATTTCGAAGCTAAATTTTCTAAAAAAGGATCATGATTCCAAAAGCACACTACGAACTTAAATAATAAAACTCAAAACAAGGTAACAAGCATAGGTCTTGCTACGAATTTTTCTTGTTCAAGTATGCAGCACTCATCTTTAGTATGATTTTAACAACACTACTTATGAGCCCCATTAAAAAATAAGTTACACCTAAAAAATCATACTAGCAATAAAGGCCACACATATGGAAACATATATAAGTTATGATTTCAAGAAAGTAAAAGAAAAGTTGTGGCACAAAAGGAACGGCATACATACACATTTATTCCAACCCTCAAGGATGGAATATTTCCGCTGAGAGAATTGCCGGTTAGAAAGCTGTCCAAGTCAGCAAAAAGGATTAAGCATTCCTAGCACTGCAGATTTGCAGAACATAAATATACCTCTTGATTTCACGCTTACAGAAATATCAAGTCTGTTGATGGTGGTTCAGAGGGAATGGGCCCATGCAAATTGTTAAAACTCAGATCCCTGATTAAGCAAACAAGAGACGAGAAATTTAAAGCAGAATCCTCCATCAATGCTTTTATGTGCCACACGTAATACATATCTGCATACAATCTCCAGCAGTTGCTTTATAATAATGACAGATATCAATCAATCAGTATCTTTTGCCACTTTCCTTGTTGAATCCATTGATGATATGGTAATTATGTTATGTCAGTAGACATCAATTAACTATACATGTTTGACACTTTGGTACAAAATTGATTCGTGAATGTATAGAATAAGTTCTAAGATTTAAGATACTAAAGTTTTCCAGTATATTAACCATACAAAGTCTTCAACAAAAAAGCAAATGAAACATAAACAACAAAATATGTACATATGATACTTACAATGTTCTTAGTGTACTCAACACCCAAATGTAAAGAGGGATTTCTCCGGTTATATTGCACCGCCTCAAAACTCTAACAATCATTTAAATGTCAGATATAACAGTTAGATTGCATTGTTATCATTGTTCACAAATGGATAGACAGAAGAATAATTAGTGATATATACATTATGTAACAAATTATTAGTGAACATACAGTCGTCTAAGACCTGTACTTTTCCTCAGATCCGGAAATTCCTGCTCCATAGAACTGATGTCACTGATCCTCCTGTACAGAACATTATTTTAGCAAAATTCATCAACAGGATGAATAAATAAAAAATTTGAATCATGAAATTTCTATTTTTATGAAAATTCAAATGTATAGTAGTTTTTTTTTAAAATATAGTCCTATAGTATAATTATCAACGAAATTTAAACTCACAACTCAGTCAATTCTTCAAATCTGGAGATAGATGATGGGATCGGTCCTTGAAGTCCACTAGCTTGTATTTCTCTGCGTCAATTATCAGAAGAGGGCAAGAAACTTCAGAAGTATATCATTTGTTTAATCATGGATACAAAAGAAGACATAAGTAACCTTGATCTTACAGTCTTCTAAGTTGCGTCCAGTTTTGAATAAATTCAGGTATACTTCCATTTAAGTTGTTGTCATTTATACGACTGCATAATGCAAAATCAAAAATAAAAAGGACTTACGATCCATGACTTATTCAAACACAAATCCCTGTGAAAAACAACCATGATGTCGTTGAAATGCTTACAAGTCAGTCAGGTTCAGCTCTGAAAGTTCTATTGGCAAATTTCCACTCAGATTATTTGAAGACAGGTGCCTACATTGGTACATGGCGCAAAAAAGAAAGGAACATTCTAACACTATGAGGATATAACTTGAAGAATCTAGACATCAACTGTCCACGAATCTACTTACAGACTTCTCAAGTTAACCAATTTCCCAATCGCAGGAGGTATCGTTCCAGAAAAATTGTTTAATTCAAGGCTCCTGGCAAGCAATACATATCGATTGTCAGAGAAGAAAGAAGAAAAAAATACATATCAACAAAGACAAAGCTGCCAGAGGAATCCATCCAATGAGCACCTGTTGTCATACACACATAATTAAGCTGACTTTTTTACAAGAGGGAAACTGACAGCGCATTTTGTTTCACTATACAGATTTTCTTTTTCAATATGTGACACAGAAACAGCTTACTAGAAGCTACTTACAAGTACGTCAGACTGGTGAAATTTTCCAAATGACTAGGAATATTTCCTGATAACCGATTTGCAAGAAGAGAGCTGCACAAATCAACCAGGTTTTAATCTATTTTGCGATGCATTGTAGTCAATAATTGAAGAACCATGACCAAGATGACAATAACATTTACATGGTCTTAAGCTGCAACGAACCCCATTCACGAGGTATAGAACCACTAAGGCAGTTGTAAGCAAAATCACTGCAAGCCAACCAAAGCTGAGTTAAAATTCCAGAAAGAATATTGTCTCATTTCATAGAACTCAAGAAAAAGAACAGAATATCTCTGCATATTTTGCTGCACTAGTGACAGCTAAAAGAGTAAAAGCCAAGACTAAGAGAAAATAAATGAAACATGATCTCTTAGCCCAAAAAAAATGGAATTTTTCTGTATAAACTCACATGCGCTCAAGATAACGGAGCCGTGAGAGCTCAGGTGGAAGTTCTCCGGGAAGGCTAAAGCGTTTAATTTCCCTGAAATTAAAGCTCTACAGGAATTAGTTCAAAAAGAAGCTAGCAACAGCTAGAAGCCATAAATACTGGGAAGTACACATATAGAAACTGCGAAGAACATACAGTTCGATAACATGACAGGTGTTGTTCTCAAATTCGCAATTACCACAAGTAATGTTCCTCTCAGGATCAGTAGGTGCAGAAGGACTGACCACATCTCCACAAGAATTAGCAGAGAAAGTCCAGTTAGTTGCTCCCATCTTTCGGGCCATTTCATTTAGAGCATCAACTACATTACATCCATCCACAAAACAATTACTAGCTAAAATTAATAGCAAAACTTAGGAATACCTTGTGATAAGAAAATTCCCACGTGGTAACAGTCAAATAAGTACCAGATCAAAAAAAAAAAGCCGAGAATTTGGAAGAACCTCGACTTATGAACTTACCTTCATCCTGAGGCAACCTACGAAATGCAAATACTGTTGTTCTTAATAAACTCAAAAACATAAACAATCGAATCAATGGAAGTGTATTGAAGAACATCTTTGAAACACAAAAATATGGTTCAACCCTACAACATAGCTTCTACTGCAACTAAGATACTTATCAAGTTCTGAATCGAACACTCATTTAATTTGAAAAGTCAAAGTATACACATATCAAACAGGGGTCCCAGGACATTAAAGACTGATGCTTTCATCGTTGCTTTGACAATTACGTGAAAGACTGACTCGTAACTAAAGGACGTGTATGAACATTTCATGCATAGATTTTGGAAATGTCAAAATACAAATTGACCTTGATAAATGCAATGCCATTCCCTCGTTCAATTCAATAACTGCAGTTGATGGAAGTCAAAGTGTTGCGCCCGCCAGAATAGCAGAGTTTATTAGTTGACCATGAAATTGAACTCAACAATAATACTATTACACTGCTAAAACAACATGTCGATGCAATAAACGACATATAATACAAATCAAATTCTCCTTTGAGTGGTTGCGACGTGACAAGGAAGTATCAACAATCACTCAAACATGAATTAACAGAATTGCTTCTAGTCTCCTCTTCCTTGACATAAAAGTAAAACTCAAATGGAATCAGACCAAAACGACGTCGAGCATCGTTTTTGCGACTCACTCCGCGAATTCCCCTACCACTATTAATACACAGCTAATCACACCCCACCACGTCACACTCCGCTCTCTGCCACAGCAAAAAAAAAAAGCCCAACTTTGAAGACTCCGCCTTTGGGGGCTCCACTCTAACTGAAATTCATCGCTCAAAGTTAGACCGAGCACACAAATTTCAGGAAAATTAAACCAAAAGAAACGAGCTTTTTCGGATATTAGTGTTGACTAGCCCAGAGTTGACTCGGTTGAACCGAAGAGTTATCTGACTCTGGATGGGAGTTATGTAACTGATTTGTTTTCATCGAATTCTCATGTTTTTATTGCTAGGTTAACAATAAAGGTTGTTTCTTTTCAAGATAATTTATTTGTTTATCTTATAACTGCTCTAATTTCGGTTTTACATAGCTTTTATGCATTAATTATTGACCCTTTAGAGGAGTTCTGTTGCGAAAATTGCGACTTTATGGAATTTATCAGTTGGTCTGAACTTCCTTTTCTCCAAAAGGATCATTTGGAATTGGAGGAGAAACTTGTTCATATGGTTCATCATTATTTCATTTGCGATGCAATTGATATTTACACGTATCAGTTGTTGATCTGTAATTTTACCAAGAACTTGGCCATCGAATAATGCTACTGTCAAAAAAAATCCCTGTAACAATCTTGATGTTAGGATTGCACCTGATATTGCAGGACGACCTAAATATATATCCTCTGATTGCTAAAATTTTGTACCTTTGTTGATCTACAAAATGCAGAAACTTCCGCATAGTCATCGCTGCGATATAATTATAATCTTTCGCGTAAATGAATTTCGCGAGAACGGAATGAACTATGAATGTCAGCAATAGCGAAGAGTAGGAGGTTCGCTCAAACAAGCCCAGTTGAGGTTCGCGCTTGGTGAGTTGTTGGCGAGCGCGATGAGGAAAGAGTGAGCGGTTACTGAAGCAGTTAACAAAATTCAAACAGGGTGTTGAGGCATACATTTTGGAGCAGTTGAGCGGTTTGAAGTACACGTTCCTCGAGAACGCCTGAATGATCGGACTGAAAGGATAACTGCACACGAGGTCTTTTAAATACCAAAAGAGATGCAAGAAAACTCTCTCTCGACACACACAATTTTACTCTTTTCCTGTCTTCTTTACTTTCTGTCTTGTAGCATAGTTTACATAGTTCACTTACTAAAAGGGCCGAAGGGATCACTTGCAAAAGTGCAAGGATGTCGTCTTCTGAGGCGTCTTCTGTAAGTGCTTTATTGTAATTGTTAAGTGTTACATTAATGCAGTTTACTTATTGCAATTTACGTTTGCCATATTTCAATTACTTTACAGCTTTCTGCACTCAGGAGTAGGATAACTTAGACTAGTTGAACGCTTTAACCTCATTAAAAGTCCTAAGTCAATTAGGCAATACGAACCCACGCAACATCCATTCGCGACTATCTTTTCCGCGAAACAGCATCCACACGCGACCAGTTTTCCCGCGAAACTTTGGCATAACAATTCGTTACTTCTTTGTCTCAGGTCTGCAAATATAAACTTGCTAACAAATATGAACTTACGAACATAAACTTACAAACGAACATGAACAGGCGATTATAATAGCCTCCAGTCCATGAAAACTACATTATTTTTCATTTGAAAAGGCTGCATTCTTTCAAAATTTCATAAGATTTAGGCTCCGTTTGTTTGACAGAAAATATTTTCATTGAAAATATTTTCTTTATTTTCTGTTTGTTTGAGCTAAAAAAAAAAGTCAATAGAAAATGATTTCTGGTCAACTGAAAAATAATTTACTAAAACCTCTTGTTTTATGACCAAGTATCTTCCTCTTTTAAAAAAGGAAAAATATTTTTTTAATTTTTGATTTGCTTACATGTAATATCTAATATTATATAGTTTTTAATTGTATTAAGTTTATTGTAGAATTTTTATTTCATTAATATATTTTTAATTTGTTTACATTTTTATTTACACGAGTTTTAAATATTTTTTACTTAAATTTTTATGCAGTTGTGAAACATTAGAAATTACAAACGAAGAACATTTTCCTATGATTGCCAAAAAGGGGAAAATAAAATTCAAGAAAATAAAATTCAGAAATTGATTTTACATGGATGAATATTTTTCCAAAGAATTTATTTTTCGTCAAACAAACGGAGGCTTAAGCTTGTTCATGATGCCACTATGAAATTACCAACATACCCTACCGCAACCCCGCCAAATTTCTCTTCACAGATCAAGAACGTTCGGGACAGTACGCGCGAAACCCCCTCCTCAAATACACCACGTGTCGAGTTCCTATTGGGTTCATAGCGTGTTATATCTTTCAAACTCTCCAACAACAAAAGCTTACGTGGCGAGTTCTGATTCCCTTGAGCTACGCCAGCAAAAATACCCCACCGAACCATACTGCACTGTATAAATGACTCACCACCTTTGAAGGCTCCCGACACAAGAAACTAAAGAGCAACCTTCAAACAACGTTTACCGTTATTACACAGTTAATGACAAGCTATGAAGATCCACAACCAAGCTTTACTCATTCTCTGCCTCTTCATTTCAGGTACAAACATTGATTTTTTGGTTTTTTTAATCAGGATATAGTGAAACATGTTGGATTTGGTATAATACTGGCGTGTTCTTTTCAGAATTTTGGCTAGGATTAGTAGTAGCAGCAGCTAAGGAAGATAAACTTGGGACTGTGATTGGCATTGATCTTGGAACTACATATTCATGTGTGGCTGTTTCTAAAAATGGTCACATTGAGATCATAGCGAATGACCAAGGCAACAGAATCACACCTTCGTGGGTGGCTTTCACTGATACCGAGCGTCTCATTGGAGAATCAGCTAAGAATCAAGCTCCTCAGAACCCAGAGCGGACAATTTTCGATGTGAAACGTCTCATTGGGAGATTGTAAGTGAACATTCTTGTGTTGCTACTTTGAAAGTTTTGTAATCTGTGAATTGAATTTGGTTGGATTTGTTTGTATAGGTATACTGATCCAGAAGTTCAGAGAGATATAAAGTTCTTACCTTATAAAGTGGTTAATAAAGAAGGGAAACCTTATATTCAAGTGAAGGTTAAAGGTGAGACTAAAGTGTTTAGCCCTGAAGAGATCAGTGCTATGATACTGACTAAGATGAAGGAGACAGCTGAGGCCTACTTGGGGAAGAAGATTAAAGATGCTGTCGTCACCGTTCCCGGTATGCAATTTAGTCACTTTACTCATTCCTGTTGCGTTTGAAAATCACAAATTGAACTAATTTTGAGTTTGGTTTTTACAGCTTATTTCAATGATGCTCAAAGGCAGGCTACAAAAGATGCCGGCACCATTGCCGGGCTCAACGTGGTTCGGATAATCAACGAGCCTACGGCTGCCGCAATCGCGTTTGGTCTTGACAAGAAAGGAGTGGAGATGAACATTCTGGTGTATGATCTCGGCGGCGGTACGTTTGATGTGAGTATTTTGACGATTGACGATGGCGTATTTGAGGTTCTTGCCACTAGTGGAGACACACATTTGGGAGGAGAAGATTTTGACCATAGAGTGATGGATTATTTCATCAAGTTAATCAAGAAGAAGTATAACAAAGATATAAGCAAAGATCACAGAGCTATTGGCAAGCTCAGAAAGGAATGTGAGAGAGCAAAGAGGGCATTAAGTAATCAGCACCAAGTCAGAGTGGAAATTGAGTCGTTGTTTGATGGTATTGATTTCTCAGAGCCATTAACAAGGGCGAGATTCGAAGAACTGAACATGGATTTGTTCAAGAAGACCTTAGGGCCAGTAAAGAAGGCCATGGAAGATGCTGGTTTGAGTAAAAATGATATCAAAGAGATTGTTCTAGTTGGTGGAAGTACCCGAATTCCGAAGGTACAGCAATTATTGAAGGAGATGTTCGATGGCAAAGAGCCAAATAAGGGTGTGAACCCAGATGAGGCTGTTGCCTTTGGTGCTGCGGTTCAAGGTGGAATTCTCAGTGGCGAAGGTGGAGAAGATGTAAAAGGTAAAACATTCACTTTCCTTGCCCACTACGAACGCGAAAAATACAAATCCATCTGACGCGGAATGTCCACGAATTGTTGCTCTTTTTGTTAGCGCTTCGTCGCGTACGTTTAGCTCATGTTGTGCATGTTATGATTGAAATCTTGTCGACATTATACGCAGATTCCTTAGTAATTCCAGAGTAATTCCAACTTCTGTGGTGCAGGACTGGTGTTGCTTGATGTTACTCCTCTAAGCCTTGGAATTGAAACAGTTGGAGGTGTCATGACAAAATTGATTCCAAGAAACACAGCCATTCCAACTAAGAAATCTCAAATCTTCACCACTTATCAAGACCAGCAAACCACAGTTTCTGTCAAAGTATGGTGAATTCTTACCAAACAAGATGTTTGTTTACTAATTCTGCAGGCCTTTTTACAATCTTTTCATAAATTTTCAGGTTTAGGAAGGTGAAAGAAGCTTAACTAAAGACTGTCGTGAGCTCGGAAGGTTCGATTTATCAGGAATTCCACCAGCTCCAAGGTACGTTTATATCAGAACGATAATAAACTAACCAAGAATCTCTGATTTATGGAGCTAATACATGAAACAAACTTGCAGAGGCGTGCCACAAATCGAAGTCACATTCGAGGTTGACGCAAACGGAATCTTACACGTTACAGCAGAAGACAAAGCAGCGAAGAAATCTCAATCCATAACAATCACCAACGACACGGGCCGTTTAAGCCAGGAAGACATAGACAGGATGATAAAGGAGGCAGAAGAGATGGCAGAGGAAGATAAGAAAGTGAGAGAAAAGATTGATGCGAGAAATAAGTTAGAAACTTATATATACAACATGAGAAGCACCATTAATGAGAAGCTGTCAGAGAAGATTGAGTCTGATGAGAAAGATAAGATTGAAAGTACATTGAAGGAAGCCCTGGAATGGTTGGATGAGAATCAGAATGTAGAGAAAGAAGATTATGAAGAGAAGTTGAAGGAAGTTGAAGAGGTTTGTAATCCTGTGATAAGACAGGTTTATGAGAAGAGTGGTTCAAGTTCAGGTGGTTCTGAAGATGAAGAACAAAACGATGAACTGTAGAATGTTTAGTTGTTATATTTTTTTTGTTGTTTTTTTCTGAAACGATCTTACTTATGTGTTTATTTAACTATAAATGTTCTATGTTGCAATTTTAATACAAGTCTATTCTGAGCCAGAAATAAAGTCTACTTTTATAATTTCAGAAGATAATTGTGTAAATTACTTTTAAAATTATAAGAATGTAAGTGTGTAATTGTTCATTTTTGTTAATGTCAGATTCTAGCTCATCAATTATATAAATGCTTAATTTTATATTTTAAAATACAAAAATGTCACTTTTTATTATCTCGAAATATGAACAATAATGAATACTAAACATATATATGAACATACCCGACATTTTTACAGTTGTAAACTCAAAATCGGACATTCATATAATTGATGAACAAGAAATGACATAAACAAAAAAGAACAAACATATTAAGACATTCCTACAATTGAAAAACACAGAATCATTCCTGTAATTTTCCGATATAATTTATAGGCTTGACAATTCGAGTTAATGAGTCGAGTTCGTGTCCGGTCAATAATGACTTGTTAATATGATCCGACCTATTTAATAAACGGATCAAAAATTGAAACTCAAACTCGACCCGTTTAATAAACGACTTGGTAGGTTAACCAATTTAACTGATACAATTAGATAAAACTGACAATTTTTAGTTCAAAAATATGATTAAAGAATGCACGATTAGACGTGACAAATCACACAAATTTAATTTTTTTAAATATTATATCATAAATAATGATATTCGTTAGGAAAAATCACTAACACGATTGACCAATTTAATTGACACGAATTATTCTATATATTTATATGAGTTAACATGTTAAATAAGTTAAAAATTAACTTATTTAACATTTATTGCATAAACTTCAAATTTGAATGTATGTTTAGATCTATTTTTTAAATATATGGTCTAATATATATATTTTTTCATATTAAATCTTTGTATAAATTTTTAAAGGGCTGTAATCGGATTGTTTCGAGTTTATCTATTTTAACTTATTTTTTATAAACGAATCAACCCATTTACAACCCAAACCTATTTATCCAACCCAAACTAGTTTAATTTCGTGTCAAGTTATATCGAATTAGCAGGTCGGATCACTTTTTACCAGGTCTAATAATTCCGCTCATAATGATAATTAAATTTTATGTCATAAATAATAATATTTAATAAAAAAATTATTAATATAATTACAATCCTTTAATTTGAATTTTCAAACCCACGCTCTTCTCCTATTAGCCAAACCCACCTCTCCAAGGATAGCCACGCTGTTACATCCCAAACCGTCCATCAACCCAAACGAAATTGGCCTCACACGGATCGCCAACGTGGCACACATTTCTTATAAATACCATACCGAGCCCCTTCCCTCCTCCACAAAATTGAAAACAAACTAAACGGTTACGTGTAAATCGCAGCGTATAGAGCAATGGACGTGGCAAAGGAGAAAAAAGGAGCAGGAGGAAGGAAAGGTGGAGACAGAAAGAAGGCGGTGTCGAAGTCAACAAAGGCAGGACTTCAGTTTCCGGTGGGGCGTATTGCCAGGTTTTTGAAGAAAGGAAGGTATGCTCAACGTACAGGAACTGGTGCCCCCGTTTATCTCGCCGCTGTTCTCGAGTATCTTGCCGCCGAGGTATTTTTCGTTATTTTTTTCTTTCATTCCCAAATTTTTTAAGGGAATTTGTAGATCTCAGCGTTTTTTTTTCTCCTACGATTTGATCTTGAATTTATAGAAGGTTGTTCTTGTTTAGGATTGCTTGACCTGTTCTGCATTTTGAATGTAGTTTGTGAAATTGACTTGTCGTTCGTTCTTATGCTTCTCGTCCGTTCCCCTATAAAAATTTCTAAAAACGCCTTGCGCTTTCCAAGTATGAAATCAATAACGAGATTGTTGGTTTATAATGTATAGGTGTTGGAGTTGGCCGGTAATGCAGCGAGAGACAACAAGAAGAACAGAATAAACCCTAGACACGTGTTATTAGCAGTTCGAAACGACGAGGAACTCGGAAAGCTTCTTCAAGGAGTTACAATTGCAAGTGGTGGAGTTTTGCCAAACATCAACCCAATTCTTCTGCCAAAGAAATCTCAAACAGAGAAATCTACTCAACCCACTTCTCCTAAAAAGAAATGATCCCACCAAGTATAGTTTATTACCTCCTTTATTCTGTTACATATCTTTATGGAATCAGCTGCTACGCTTTTAGTCTTTTGTTTGATTTTGTAATGCATAATGTGTTTTCAGTTTCTGATAATGCAAATGATTGTTCTTCTGCTTAGAATTTATTAGTAATTTTTTATACGATAACACATTTCAGTACAAATTGAAAGCTTTTTCATAACAAATTACAGTAAGATCAATATTACAACATACATATAGGGTGCCTTATCAGAAAATGAAAATATCAAACCAAATCAAGAACGAAATCACCAAACCAAATCACAATTGTAAACTAGATATCAAAACCATCATCATAATCATCATCATCAAAACCATCATCGAAACCATCGTCAAAGCCAGCATCATATCCAGCATCATAAGCAGCCACGTCACCAACATTAGAAATCCTGTCACCAACCAATAACCCACCAAGCAAACCAGTTACCAACCCAAGGGCCATTCGGCCCATTCCTGAACCATTCTTCTCTGGCTTCTGTGGCTGCTGCATTGGTGGGTACCCACCATATACATAACCAGGCTGCGGTGCATACCCATCGTACGCATATCCTGGAGGCGGAGGTGCCGCGTACTGTGGTTGATATGGTGGTGGTGGTTGATTGTACGCTCGATAATGTGGCGGCGGGTGTGCTGCTGAGCTTGCGCCAGGAGCATACACTGCAGAGTACGCCATATCGTGCTTTTTCGCCTTATCGCGTGCCGGTAAATTGGAAGTTTGTGCCTTTTCTTTAGCCGGAGCTTTGAATTTATCCCCGAATTTGAAAGTTAAACACAACGTTCCTTTAGATTTACCGCTCGGAGTTTTCACACCGTACGCAGTTTCCTTAAACTGAGACTTATCACTTTGGGAATCCAGAAGTTCTTTGATAGGAACACGGACTTCACCAATCTCATTATGCCCAGAACTCCGATCCGATATGAGCTTAATTTTGAGAACAAGACGGTTCTGCTCGAGAGAATCTTCGAGCAGAGTGAACTGCATGGGGAAATTCCAAGTGGGATTTGGTCCAGAATCTTTATGGACATGAGTTTTTTGCTTCTGGGTAGTCCCCAAAGGATCACCTTTGATCGATGCAACGGCATAAACGTCCATCTTGGGGAGACGATTCACATTCTTTAAGCCTTTGGCTGAAGCAATCGTGATTTCAAGTGGTCTACACTCCATCACAGTTCTTGATATGTAACTCCTGCAAGAAAATGAAGACAAAGTTCTGTATTTTGAGGGTAAAGTGAGCAGAGAAAGAAGACGTTAAAGAGGCTTTGGGTTATGGAATGAGGAAGAAATGTTGGATCTGTGTGTATTTATATACAAGGAGATTTTTTTTTTGGTCAGATATACAAGGAGATGTTGCAGACGAAATTGAAGGGAAAATTCGGTTCTAAATACTAAATAGAGAATATGTCAAAAAAAAAAATAGAGAATATGTCAGAAGGATTGAGATGGTACACTTCTCTTTGAAAATTAGTAATATATCCAACCCTTTTTTTCATTATGATAATGACAGATTTTTTTTTATTTTTTGAAAAAGAGATACTTGTTGATTATTTTGAGAAAATTTAAGAATAAATTTTTTTAAGTTGATAATATAATTAATGAATATATTATTTATGACACGAATGATATGAAATTAATTTTTATAATATTTATGTCATAATAATGATTTGATAAATAAAATTGTTGACATAACTATAATTTATTAATCTGAATTGTTATTGGCAAGATTCTCATTTTATTTTATGATGTCCTTTCAAAAAATTATATTTTTTTATATTATATGTCATTTTATATTTTGAATATAGAATTTACAATTTTATTTTAATATTATTTTGTTAAATTTATATTTTTAATATAAATTTAATTTAATAATTTTTTTAATGTAATTAAATTAAAAATAATAAAATAAAAATATTAATTATATTTTGAATTCCTGCATAAAATTATAAATGATATATAATATGAGAATAAAAATAATAATATTTTTTAATTATAAAAATAGGAGAATTTGCTTATTTGTGGAGACAAATGGAGGATAAAGACCGGAAGGTTGTGATGATGTAATCTAGAAAACAGTGTAAGAGCGTGTTCGACTTTATTAAGTATTCTTTCGAAAATCCATATACGAATCAAACTCATTTATACCAATTGAAATCTATTTATCAACTTTTGTCAGGTCTAATAATTCCTCTTATAATGATAATTAGATTTTATGCCATAAATAATAGAGGTAATTACCTCCAGTAGATCTTTTTAAGTTTGATTTTTGAGTTTTGTCACTATATGTTTTGGTTATTGAAGTTTTCGGTATATTTTAAATTGTTTTTTATTATGTTATTTTAATGTTAACATATTACAATTTTAGCCAACCATATCTCACAAGTGAACTTTCGATTGTCCTTTCATGTTATATTATACATGTGAACGTTTGTGAACTTCCGATTCTTTTGATGAAGTGTCTGTAAACATATATGTCAGCCTTGTGATTGTGAACTTATCTAAACTACAATGGTTTGTGATGAAGTGTTCGTGGACAGATATGTGAGCTCCATGCATGCGAACCTATGTGAACATCATATACTTGTTCTAAAGTATCATTTTTCAATCATACGTGAACTTTTGTTTCAATTATATGCGAAATTTTGTGTTTTTGAACTTGATTATGTGAACCTCTGTGAACCTTAAAACATGCGTTAAGTGGATTATATGTTTCGTGAACTTGAGCGTGTGAACCTTAGAACAAATGTCTTAAATGGAGTTTTTTAACGTGAGCATGTAAACATTTGTGAACCTTAGAACGAATGTTAAGTGATTGGGTTTTTTTTATGGACTTATTCATGTGAACCTATGTGAACTTTAAAACATGTGTTTAAGTTGATTATATGTTATGTGAACTTGTGCATGTGAATCTCTGTGAACCTTAGAACGTGTGATCAAAGAAATGTATATGTTTATGTGAACTAGCTAATGTGAACCTTTGTGAACTTCGGAGAATAAAAACTTTAAGATTTCATCTATGTCGTTAAATTTCAGAAAATTGTGTGATTATTGAATTTTGATAAAAAATTGACTTGAAATTACAATCAATAAGAATGATTTCACTTGATTTCATACCTGCGCTGAAGTACAGTAGTTGAATTTCTCCAATCATGTTTCTTCAATTGCATTTACTTGAATTTGAAGAATAGGAGTGATGATTGATGAATCTGTTCTAGATGGATTTCTTTTTTGTTTTTTTTTCTGTCGATTGATAATGGCGTTCGATGGGGTTTTCTTTTTTTGATGAATCTGTTTTGGAATGACTGTTTTTTTAAGAGTTGAGAATATTTGAAAGAGAGATTTTAGGAATAAGATCACAACATATCTCACATGTTTTTTACAGTTAGTTAAGGGATGACTATTTTTTAAATATAGTATGTTTGGGTAGCCATTTTTATAATTTGCTGAATTATGAGCAATCTTACATGGTTTAAGATGGGCTATTAGTAAAGGTTTTGATAACATTTTGCTGGAGTCGGATTCAGAGTTGGCCATTTCTATCATTCTGAATGAAGTCGAATGGAAAGGCAGAAATAAAAATCTTCTTTGGGAAGTTCAGAAGCTTCTGTCAAAATTCATGGTTATCCGTCTTTCTCATATATTCCGCAAAGCTAATGGTGCGGCACACTGGCTACCTCGGGATAGCTTGAATCGGTAGGACCATAGGTTACATGAACTTACTGAGATGCCGCTGGGTTTTCTTAAAATTCTGTTTTATAATAGGAGAGGTTGCTCTTCCAACCTTGTAAACATATCTTTTCTTCATGTAGGAGGTCAGTTACCTCCATTGGATTTGGTTTTTTAATGCAATTTTTCCACTTAAAATTTTTTTTTTTAAATAATAATATTTAATAAAAAAAATTATTGAGTGCATCCCCAAGTCTGTCTCTTATTAATTCAAAACTATGTTAAAATTTTTTTGTTTGATTAGTTTAAGGATATTTTTTTAATTAAATAATTATTTTATTTTAAATTATTATGTTTAATAATTATATTTTATATAATTATTACTTATCTAGTCCGATTAGTGACCCACAGTGACATAGTGACTTGGCTCCCAATCCGAATTGTTGATCGAATCGAGTCTTAAAACACCGGTGAGAAACGGTTAGCTCCTCTTTGAAAATAGTAATTTCCAACGCGTTTTTTAATGAAAATAATGACAAATTTTTCTTGTTATGTGAAAGTAAGTTGACCGACTCAATCGTTGCACCAATCATCACTCCACCACTACTGTATCTTCGTCAACCTCTTCCAATTAAATAGTAGATTTTTTTTTGTCTTCCTACCCGGTATTCAATAGTTACATTAGACTCTGACTAATTCGTGCTCATTCCGGGAGACAGATGGAGCTACTTCATGAGAGACGTCTCCCAGGCTCGAACCCGCATTGCGGGGAGGCAATCAGTAGTAGTTTGCCACTCCACCACACCCCGTGGGTTCCAATTAAACAGTAGATGCCAAAGCCGGGAGGGAAATGTGCAGGATTTAAATTGGTGACAGCGAAAGTGCTGACTATCAATGGACTTGGCTTCATTCCTTCGAGATTTTGTGAACATTACTCTCTACTAAAAATATTCTTCAACTTCACTTCTGTATGTAATTTTTAGACCAAATCAATTATAGTGTTTTGAATAGCAACAAAATTAATAAATTTAATTATTTTTTATCAATAAAATTAAGTGAGATTATTGTTAGGGATTTAAATTGCTCAAATTATCGTACCGGAACTGGTGCCCCCTCTATCTTGCCGCTGTTCTCGAGTATCTTGCTGCCGAGGTATTTTTAGTTTCTTTGTTTTTTATAGGAATTTATAGATCTCAGCGTTTTTTTTTTCTCAAAACGATTTGATGTTGAATTTATAGAAGGTTGATCTTCTTTAGGATTGCTTGACCTGTTCTGCATTTTGAATATAGTTTGTGAAATTAACTTGTCGTTCAATCGTATGCCTGTCGCCCGTTTCCCTATAAAAATATTCAAAAAACAACTTGCGGTTTTGAAGTACAAAAAATGAATAGCGTGATTGTTGGTTTGTATATACAGGTGTTGGAATTCGCCGGTAATGCAGCGAGAGACAAGAAGAAGAACAGGATAAACCCTACACACGTTATTAGCAGTTCGAAACGACGAGGAACTCGGAAAGCTTTCTTCAAGGAGTTACAATTGCAAGTGGCGGAGTTTTGCCAAACATCAACTCGATTCTTCTGCTAAAGAAATCTCAAACAGAGAAATCTACTCAACCCACTTCTCCTAAAAAGAAATGATCCCACCATGTATAGTTTCTCCTTTATTCTGTTACATATCTTTTTGGAATCAGCTTCTTTATTTTTAGTCTTTTGTTTGATTTTGTAATGCATAATGTGTTTTCAGTTTGTGATAATGCAAATGATTGTTCTTCTGCTGAGAATTTATTAATTTTTGATACAATAATATGATTTGATAATACGATTTAATATTGAAAGCTTTTTCATACCAAATCACAGCAAAATCAATACAAATTTATGGAATTAAGAGTTAGATTAGAACATACATATAGAAAATCAAAATCTCAAACCAAATCAAGAAAGAAATCACCAGACCAAAACACAATTGTAAACTAGAAATCAAATCCATCATCAAATCCTGCATCATATCCAGCATCATAAGCAGCCATGTCACCAACATCAGAAATCATGTCACCAACCAATAACCCACCAAGCAAACCAGCTCCCAACCCAAGAGCCATTCCTGAACCATTCTTCTTTGGCTTCTGTGGCTGCTGCACTGGTGGGTATCCACCATATCCATAACCAGGCTGTTGCGGATACCCACCGTATGCATATCCTGGCGGTGGAGGCGCAGCGTACGGTTGTTGATATGGAGGTGGTGGTTGATTGTACGGGCCATAATGTGGCGGCGGGTATGCTGCTGAGCTCGCTCCTGGAGCATACCCTGCAGGATACGCTATGACCGGCTCTTCGCGCTTTTTCGCCTTGTCGTGTATCGGAAAATTGGAACTTTGATCCTTTTCTTTCGCCGGAGCATTGAATTTCTCGCCGAATTTGAAAGTAAAACACAACGTTCCTTTGGATTTACCGCTCGGAGTTTTCACACCGTACGCAGTTTCCTTAAACTGAGACTTATCACTTTGGGAATCCATAAGTTCTTTGATAGGCACATGGACTTCACCGATCTCTTTATCCCCCAAACTCCGATCCGATATGATCTCAATTTTGAGAACAAGCCGGTTCTTCTCGAGAGAATCTTCATGAAGAGTGAACTTCATCGGGAAATTCCAGGTGGGATTCGGTCCAGAATCTTTATGAACATGAGTTTTTTGCTTCTGGGTAGCCCCAAAAGGGTCACCTTTGATCGATGCGACGGCATAAACGTCCATCTTGGAGAAAAGATTCACATCTTTCAAGTCCTTGGCCGAAGCAATCGTTATTTCAAGTGGTCTGCACTCCATCACAGTTCTTGATATGTAATTCCTGCAAGAAAATGAAGACAAGATAGTGTGTTTTGAGGTTGAAGAAGATATGAGCAACGAAGGAAGAAGATGTTAAAGAGGTTTTGGGCTATGGAATGAGGAAGAATTGCTGGGTCTCTCTGTATTTATATAAAAGAAGATGTTGGAGACGAAATTGATGGGAAGATTCGGTTCTAAATAGAGAATATGTGAGAAGGATTGAGATGGTTCACGTCCCTTTGAAAATAGTAATATCGAACGCGGTTTTTTTTTATTAAGATAATGACAGATTTTTTTTTATTTTTGAAAAAAGAGATATTTGCTGATTATTTTGTGAAAATTTAATAAAGTTTTTAGTTGATAATATAATTAATGAATATATGATTATATATATATACTAAGAATGATACGAGATTAATTTCTTTAATATTATTGCTAAGAAAATTTTGTAGTTTTATTCTTTTTCTATTTTATAATTTATGTCGTTTCAAAAAATTACATTTTTTATATTATATTATTTTATATTTTTAATATAAAATTTATTATTTTATTTTAATGTTAGATTTTATTAATTTTATATTTTTACTATAAATATAATTTAATAATTTTTAAAATAGTTAAAAAAAATTCAAACGACATATGATATAACACGAAAAAATAATATTTTTTAGAGTATAAAAATAGGAGAATTTGGTTTGTTTGTGGAGGAGAAATGGAGGGTAAAGACAAAAAGGTTGAGATGACGTGATCTGGAAAACAGTGTAAAGAGCGTGTTCGACTTTATTAAGTATCCATTTGCTTTACAATTAAGGATTGAAGTTGTCATTTTATCAAACAAATAAAAATAATAGAGCAACACGTAGGTCAAATGACGTGTGATTGTTCTAATTTAACAGAGATTTTAAGTTCAAGTATTGGATACGCAGTTGCTTTAAAATTCAATTAAAAAAATTTTGCTATCCTTATAATTCTGACCGACTCAAACGATGATTAGTTTAGAGTAATAAAAATACCTCAAAATTCACAAAAAATAATATAACCTCGAAACTCAACTCCTATCTTATTATTTTATTATGTGAAAGTAAGTTGACCCAATAGTTGCACCCATCATCACTCCACTACTTTATCTTCGTCAACTACTTCCAATTAAATTCTTGTATTTAATAACAGGAATAAACCACTGATCTCGTAAATAAACTGACATGGAGTTGCTCTTTACCAAAAATCTCGAATTCGAGTTTTAGATATGTAATTACGTTAAAATTCAATTGGAATAATTTTATCGTCTTTGTGATTTTATTCAGCTCGAATAAAGATTAAGTGTAGTCAGACAAAAAAAACAGAGGAATCAAAGGATATAAAGAGCGAAAGTGCTGACCATCAATTGGGTTCATTCGTTAGAGATTCTGTGAGCATTAGTCTCTACCAAAATATTCTTCAACTTCACTGCTGTGGTTTTGTGATTGAGTTTTGTTGTGATTTTTAAAACAAATATATTATAATGTGTTGAAAAATAATAAATTAAATTAAATTAATTATTTTTTACCAACAAAACTAAATGTGACTATTGTAATGATTTGAATTGATTATATTAATAAATTGAAAAGAATTATAACCTTCATTTTAATTCTTCTAGTTCGATTTATTTTTTAAATTTTAATAATATTTTTTTATTTATTATATTTTTATTTTGTAATACATTAAAATTATAATTTCAGATAAAAATTAAAATATAACATAAGACTATTAATATTGAGAGTTTGATTTGAGTTCGGATTGATAATCCACCAATCTGACCGAACCTAAGCTGACAAATTGCAAAAAAATCAAACCACCTTCAAACCAAACCGCCAAAAACCACCGAAAACAATATCTGTGGAGTAAAAAACCAAAACCAGAATCAAGGGAAAGAGAGAGAGAGAGATTGATGGCTATATTTAGTTTTCCAAGCATTTAGGGGCTTTTTAGAAAAAAGGGGTGAACTTTTTTTTAATTAACAAAAAAGGTAAAGTCAAAAGTATTTAGCAATTAGGGATTTTTTGACTACATTTCTGACATAAACAGTACTATTCTGCCCACATTCAGGTGGAATACGCTTTTATATTTTTTTTGTATTTTACTGTATTTTTTGTGCCTTTTTTAGTTTTCTTTTAATTTTTTAGTTTATTTTATTTATTTTTTAAAATAGAATAAAATTATTTAAATGAGACATAATTATAAATTTATTATTTAATTTTAATAATGTAAAAAATATTTTATTAAATTATTTTTTCAATAAAATAATTTTTAACTAGTAAAATTAATTTAAAAATATTTTTAAAAAATATTTTTTGAATTATTTTTAGAACAAGATAATTTTTAAATTATTTTTTGAATTATTTTTTCGAATAAGATAATTCAAAAAAAAATTTGAATTAATTTTTTAAACAAGATATTTTTAAAATAATTTTACTAGTTGAAAAATTATTTTATTTAAAAAATAATTCTAAAAAAATATTTTTTTACATTATTAAAATTGAATAATAAATTTATATTTATATCTCATTGAAATAATTTTATTCTATTTAAAAAAATAAATAAAATAAACTAAAAAATCAAAAGAAACAAAAAAGGCAAAAAAAAATACAAAAAGTATTCCGTTTGTATGTGGGGCGAAATAGTACTGTTTATCTCAGTCAAAAAATTCCTAATTGCTAAATATTTTTAATTTTGCCCCCTTTTTGCTAATTAAAAAAAAGTTCACCCCTTTTTTCTTAAAAGCCCAGCATTTAGCTTTACAAGCTTTGTAATCCTATGCCCGATTAATTACATATATGACATCATTTTAAAGTCTATCTACACATGTTATCACTAATTTTGTTTCTACTAAAATGACAAAGTTTTAATTCACTTCAACCAAAATGACATATTTGAATTTTGAATTTAGATGTCATGTGTAATATTAAATAACCCAGCATTTTGTTTGAATTTGAAAAATATTACCTAAATTAAAGCTACAATTAAGGAGTCCAATTAGATTTCAAATTAAAGATCTTCAAATTTGAATTCAAAACCACAAAATCATAAAATGTGGCT
>CANYCX013133615.1:0-10734 GCA_948193385.1 Breynia disticha f. nivosa | reverse complement strand
GAAATTTATAAAATTGTTGTTCTTGGGTAGAGCATTAAATGATGTTTAATGGAATTGAAGTGTATGATCTTAGTACATATTATGAGTACATTAATAATTTGATTTGGATTGATAATAAAATTATTATCTTGATCTAGAAGGAAGTCGACCCTATGTGGTTTTGTTACTTACTGAGTGTAAACTCATGCAAATATTGCCTGTAACACTCGGCAGGTAAATAAGACGATATAATTTGGAACAGGACAAGGTGCATATTGCTCGGAATATTTGGAGATTGTAGGGAGAGAAGAACCAAGGTGTTCTATGTACTTGTTAGAATCGGGTTTAAAATATGTACATGACTATATTTGTGAGCATTTGGCATAAGTTGTATTTTTGAAAGATTTATGTTGATACAACAAATGTTTTGTAAAATTTTGTAGTAATGGTTTTTGGAAAATGAATTTATTATATATGTCTTTCAATTCTGTTTCATATTATTTATTAAATATTATTTTATATCAAAAATTTGATTTTCGAATTTGAGTATCATTTGTATGAGGGAAGTATACGCAAATGATAGTTGAATTTGGGGGTCACAATAATTATTTGACAATTGTAGTTAAAATGGTCAAAATATATATTGGTTTTAGTTAATTAGAAATAAATACATACTAAATTTTAGGCGTCACTCACAACCTCTTCAAATTGCATATTAAATTTTGTGTTATTAAACTCAAGTTTCAGGTGATTACCTGGACAATTATACGATCTATCATTTAATTACAAGATTATGTAATCCATTGAAATGTTTCAATAATTTTAGATTCCATATGTTTTGTTACATGGCTTTTCCAAACCATGCAACCAACTGTGTACCTCATAAATGCATTCAAAATCATCCAAATGGGTTACACAGTTTATTACACAACATGGACAAACCATGTAACTCCAAAACAATGTATTTTCAACAGCTCATTGACTTCTCATACATTTTATTCATTCCACATTATTGTAGCTCAATTTAACAACTTTATGAAAGAATTGGCAAGGAATTTCAAGCATCACATCTCATACCAACTTACTTTACAAGCTTGATAACTTTTACCATGAACATAGAATTTCCTTAACTAAATCAATAACTTTCAACAATATTTTCTTAGGATTATTGAGCCTAAGAACCCAACCATATTTTTTCAACAAGTATAAACTTTCTTTCAAATCTCAAAACAATTACACATATTCAGCTCCTAAAAAAACGTTATTCAAGTTATTGTCCCTCTGGATTAATTTTCTATAAGTTTAACACATTTCTAGAATATGGTCCTATTGAACTGATTTTAGTATTGATTTTGATATGTTTGTCAAATTTTCTAGAATATGGTACCACTGGAAAAATTTTCAAAATTTATTAGATACTATAGAACATGGCCTCATTGAACTATTTTGAACTAATTTGTAACATTATCATATATTTTGAAATATGGTCCTACTGGACTATTTCAACAACTATCTTGTTTGGCCAAATTTCCATATTAACTTCCTATTGAATGATTTGAATGTTAGTTTCGTACTGGACTAATATAGATATCTCAAAAGTGCACGTTTCGTAATTCAACAAAACTAACAAACAAACACTTCAGCTATGTAATCTCATTGCAATATGTGCGCTCCTTATATGCCAAATCAACAATTCTCAAACTTAGCAATCACCTAACAATATTCAACCACAATAAATATTCACATTAAAATGCATTCATAATAATCAAATAAATTAAGCATAAGATATTGAATATAAACGTTTAAGTACAGTTACCGTACACCAAAAGTAACTAGTCTATACGAGGCTCCCTCGACTCTCCAACTCGCTTCATGTCTTATTATTTCCAAAACATAAACATAACATTAAATAAAAAGGTTCAATAAAAAACCTAAGCATCAATGTCATTATTCTTATATAAAATTATTCGCGATTTTTATTAAGTTTTTCCTGCACGGTTACCTAGGAAAACCATAAGATTAATTTTGTCCTGATTTTATGATATGTTCTACCTTCTCAAGTTTGTGAACTAATGTAATAAAAAATCACCTCATTTGAATTCCTACGGAAAATTTTATGGAAATTCTTCCATAAACTATTAATATCGACATCAAATTCAAATAGTAAAATTTTTGGTAGAATTTGATCTACTTGAAGACAGAATCAAGATTTCTATAAAGTTAAAAATTTTTAGAGGACATCCTAAGATTTTAAAACATAATTATTTGCGCAATATGGAGCTCTGTAGCTACATTTATGAGAAAAAAAAACTAAACTAAAAATCTTGAATCCTATCAAAAATAAAAAGCAACGAGAACAACAATAAAACTCACTAAGAACAGCTAATCAACCCCTAAATTAAGCTTCTTTCTGTCTCTTATGGTTCCAAAGAATGGTTTACAATAAATCCTTAAGTTTTTCTCTCTCTTATTCTTTCTCTCTCATTTTTCTCTTTCTTCTTTCTTTCCTTTTTGGTCTTTCTTTGAAAATCTTGTGCTCTTTTCTTATTTATAAAGCTATTTATAAATAGGAACAGTTAACTATCAATGTGTATGCTTGTGAAACTTCTTGGCCAATTATAAATTTAAAAAAAAATACAAGGGAAAAGATCGATTATTAGTCTATTCCTAAGCTTGTGAAAGTGTATGTTTGGACTATAGGAGGGTAATTCATTAATAGCCTCTCAAATGACTCACTCTGCATTCGACTGTCTCTCCCTCTCCCCATTTAGTTCATAAGACATTGAACTTAACCATTAAATTATATGCTTCTTACTTGATCATGGCTTAGCAAATGAAAAAAAAATTAAAAATTCTGCATACAACTTGTTATCTAGATGGATAACAAATTCTAACAGATATTGAATCTATGCATATCCATATACTTAACGTATGTTTATCGTACACCAAAAGTAAATAGGCTTTAGAAAGTTCCCCACGCTCTCCATCTCGCTCGTTGTCTCCTATTCTTTCCAAGAAATAACCATAACATTGAATACACGATTTAATAATAAACACAAGCATTAATTTTATTATTTTCATATACAATTATTCACAATTTTTGTCAAGTTTGCATGCACCATTTCTTTGGCAAACCATAGGTGTTTCCCCTAATTTTTTGATATGGTCTTAAATATATGAACTAATGTAACTAGAATAATTTGGACGCCTACAAAAAAATGTTATAACAATTCTTTCACAACCTATCTACATGTGTTTCAAATTTTGGCAGTAAAATGTTTTGTGGAATTCTAGCTACTTAGAGATAGAATGAATATTTTGATAAAACTAGAAATTTGTAGAGAACATCTTACACGATGGAAAGCTCTATAGCTCCAATTATGAGCAAAACACTCAACGGAAAATCTTGAATTCTATTAAAAAATGAAAACCAATTAGAAAAATAATGAAATTCACCTAAAATAGCTAACCAACCTTTGATTCAACTTTTTATCTGTCTCTTATAGTTCCAAAAAATGGTTTACAAAAAAATCTCAAAGTTTGTCTCTCTCTCTCTCTCTTTTATCTCTCCTTTTTTGTTTCTTCTCTATTTCCTTTTGGTTTTTCTTTGAATATTCTATGTTTTTCTTAATTTTGAAGTTATTTATGGATTGGAACAATATGTGTTGACATTTTTAGTATCTATGGGTTTTTTGATAATTTTTCTTGGATCCTCTATCTTTTTATTTTTATAATTACTATATTTGAATTAAATCAAGAAGCATTTCCAAAAATGCCACAATCCTATTTTTTTTGTTCAATTTTTCATATAGTTTAAACACTCAACTTAATGCATAGACATTAATCAATTAAAATGCACATAATAACTTATTATGCATTTTTCCTAATTATGCACGAAATGCATAAAATATGTAAAGATTGAGATTTTACATTTTCAATTTAAAAATAAACATACTAAACACAAATATCAAAAATCTAAGCTCGAAACTCCAAGTTTCAAATTCAAAACATTGAATTGTTAAATGATATTAGATAAATTAAATTGAAACCTCAAACTTTTCAAACCCTAAACTTCTCAAATACTATCTAATTGTCAAATAATAACAAATACTTGGCAAGTATTTGTTAAATAAAATCCTAAATGTGTACAAGCACATAAAAGATTTTCTAAATCTCATTTCTCACACTTATAAATTGGACAACAAATTATCCAATTTTTTTTATATAACATTACTATGATATTTATAAATTAAAACTCCAAACTTTACAAACTTCAAATTGGAACCCCATACATATACAATACATATACAAACTAAAACCTCATGTTTGAATATCCAATTCTAAAATTTTAAATATAAGTAAATTAAAATAAAAATATATAAATGCATACAAATATACAAAAATACTTAGAGCATAAAAGCATACATTAAATAACCAAATGTTTACAATGTGTGTGGAAGTATGTTTGACAGTATTTGTAATTCAGCCCATTAAGCCATATAATTTTAAGTTTGTAAAATAGAAAAAAAAGGACTATCATAATTGTATAAATTTAACTTCAATAAATTGTAACAACATTAAATTGATCACCAATTAATGTCCATGTGGTCCCTATTGTGGCAGGAAAGCTTGACGCATTCATATAGTGAAAACAAAAGCTAATTGTTGACCACTCTAAATTTGTTCTGACTTTTTTGAATGTTCGTTAGGAGATTATGTACCAAAATCACTAAATATATGAAATTTTAGCCACCCAAATCAGTGACCAAATAATTTTGTGGTCACTAAATAATGTCCACACAGTCAATATCATGTAACTAATTGTCAACCAATTTTTTTTTGCTAAAGTGGTGCCTAAATTTACCACCCTTTTAGCGATCATTAGTAGGTATAGTTGTTAATTCTCTATGTAAAATTTTGAATTCTGCGTATTTCCATGCATAATTAGATCAAATGCATAATAAGAAACTTAAAGCATATCAAGTGTATTGCATGTGTATATAAAGTCGATACTCTATGCAAGGATAGAGAAAAGTAAGAAGAAATAGGATGTGGCCTTTTTAAATGTACTTTTCTTTTTAGTACTAACATCATAATTATATAAAATATAAAAGGTATGAGTTCATAAAAAATGATCTGGTGAAAACTTGGATGTCTATGCAATGGCCATATGTCCTAAATCACCTACAAATGGTCAGAAACTCCATATTTCTCATTCATAACCAAAAGAATAGAAAAAGAGCAAAGTAAAGGAAGAAAAAAGAGAAAGGATGGAGAGAGAGTAGCACAAACGCAACCCTTCATTTGTGACTTCAACGGTAAAGGGGGTCAACCGACACACTGAGGTGCAGGGTTTGATTCCTAGCTCTGCAGTGGTGTTTGGAGAGACATACAAGCTTTGACCTGCTAATTCGCCAGGTCTCTTTAAGTAACCAAAAAGAGAAGAAGAAACCCAAATTTTGATTTCATGAATCTGAAAAACCTTCATTTGGAACTAAATAAGTGATTGGTTAGCTTTTCTTTGGTGAATTTTCATCCTAGTTTTTTAATAATTTTACCATTTTCATAGGATTCATAGTCTATATCAACTTGTTTCGGGCATATTTAGAGCTACAAAGCTCCAAATTGAACAAATGAGAATGTGACAAAAGATTGAGTTGTTAATTTTGTAGAGATGTTGTCACAGTGACTTGATCTTGATGATGTTTTCTTATTGGTAATAAAACGATTGAGTTGCTAATTTTGTAGATCTTTTGTCGCTTTCAATCCTAGTGTGAAAAAAGAGAAAGATTGGTCGGCCCTATTTATAAAAAGAGAAAGATTGCCATCCCCAATAGCCTATTTAACATTTACTCCTCAGGTTCACTAATATTATAATTTTTCAAAAATATTTCTCTTTTGTCCTCACTACTAAGAGATCAGAACATGATGTATGGTTGATCAATTCATGATTATCATTAGCTTTCTTTAACCAATTTACATTCACTCTCTGCATACATCAAGTAATTTTCAGTGAAAGAATACTAAGTTGCAATTATAAAAAAATGTCAAATGAAACAAATTAACTAAGGAACGCAAAGCAAAAGGCTCTGATCATATCATTTCCTTCAGAATCAGAGCATAACATGCTATTTGGTTTCGTATCAGGGTTAAAAATTGGTTTTCATCCTGCAAAACAAAATGAGAAGTAGCCAGAACAAAGATAAATGAAAAGAATTAACACAAACTCCCATTGAGTTAGCATTTGTATTAGTACAGAGCCTCTTCCATCAACAAGTAATCATACCACACTACCAACTTCATCTTACTGAAAATTTAGCAAATGAACATTATGAAAAAAAATGACAGTTCAACCAAGACTTTCTTCATATAGTTGGTGTTTATTAATATACCGAATACAATATGTGACAATGAGGACAAGATCAACTTCTGCAAATTTCTAATCAAACATTTATCACAACCAAGGAGAAATTAAGTTCATAGAAAGCAAAAGCCTGAAATGATTCATAAGCTAATCAATATATCATACGATCATAATAATTCATCAAAGTCAAAATAGTTAAGCTATCGACAAACATAATCAATGGAAAACAAATAACGTGAGAATGAATAAAAAGAACACAAATTTTGTCTCTCTTACTATGTTGCTTCCCTTCTTTATCTTGAAATGTAGCATCAAGTCGCTTCCTAAAACATTCGATCAACAAAAAATCTTCTGTTACACACTACAATGACAACCAATTAACTTAACAAATATACAATTCAATATAAATGAAATTAATTCACTTTTGAACATTGAATTAGCCTCAACCAAGTCTTGTTTCACTAACACTGATTCTATCAATTTGTACACATTTGCCCCATCATTCAACAAATCCAAGTTGTTAGACCGGTATAATTCTAGAAGAGGGTTGAATAAAGCTACAATATTGATCACAAATTTTCATGGAATTGAAGCTTAGAAACAACAAAAAACACAAACGATTTGTAGTGGTTTGGTGTAAACACCTATTTCCACTGCTGAAGTTCTTCACTTAGAATTTTTCAACTCTTTCACTATGTTTTCACTTTCTAAGCTAAGTGAGAACGTTTTAAAACACTTGATTTATGGCTCAAGCTATCTTACAATAATGACTTAATTTTTGGCTCAAGTCATATTAAGAATAACTTGAAGTGTGGCTCAAGTTCTACCAAGTGTATGATTTGAATTCTGGGTCAAACCCAACCAATGCTAACACAAGATTGAATACAATGAATATAGACCAAAGACTTGCTGTAGAGAAAATAAGATGTATATTCTTTAAGCTCAAAGGGAGATGGAAGCTTTTGTTTCTCTTGATGTTTCTCTTCAAATGAATAGTTGTGTATTTTTGTAAGTGGTTGCCTTAATCTTCTTTATACTACTGGAGTGTTCTTATATGAGGCTTGAATTCATTTTTCTAGATACAAGTTCAGCAGACCTCTTTTTGATTCAGTGAAACCTTTGGTGGACTAACTTATGTTCTAGTTGAGTAACCAATATGTTGGTCAACTAATATTATTAGTTGGTCGATTAATAATTGCTCCAGAGCACTGCAGACTCAATTTTTCCTTATTTAATCGACTGAATATCATTTTTATTCGACTAAATTTTCATTTTAGTTGACTAAACTCCCCTAAACTCCACTTGGTCAACTGAAAATTTTTTCTGGTAGACTAACATTCTCCAAAATTTCAAATCAATCTTCATTTATTACTACACTACCCGAAGCTTTTATTTACAGCTTACTCATGTCACTTCTTTAGGGTGGCTCGACTAAACACACTCTTTTATCAAGAAATATTAGAGTATTTAAAATTTGTGAATTAAAAGGGAATTGATATTTTTCATATTGATTATGATTATACCATATATATATATATATATATATATATATATATATATTGAGGTGTTTGGTTATTCTTGTTTTTGTATAATAATACACATGAAGTTGGTATGATTTGAATGACTTACGAGTTAACCTTAAAAATAAGATTTCAAGAAAAAGATATTTTCTAGAATAAGTTTCTTGATAATAATTTTGTTATGATGGCAAAGAGAAAGCGATTAGGTAATATATTATATGGAAGCTGACATATAATACATCTTGTTGAGTGAAAGAGTATAACATATTAAACAAGTTATAATGTTGGTAAGTATAAGAGAATTACTTGTAGTACAAATTTGAAATTTGTTTTGTACAAGAGATGAGTTTTACTTTGCAGGGTTAAGTGCTGTGAATTTGTGTTAGTTCGGTTAATTGTATTGTAATTGTATCATATTATTTTTTATTAAATATCATCATTTGTGACATAAACATAATAAAAAATGAATTTATGTAATTCATATCGTGTCATAAACATGTAATTACAAATCATTTTTATCTTATTAGAAATGGTCAGCTCTCAGTTATCATAACGATCTCTTAGATCTATCAGAGGTCTCCGTCCATCACTCAACACCTTCAGCTTCCCTTCAAGTACGGATGGATATAAAAACTGTTAGAAGGGAGGCCAAGACAGGAATTTTGTGACAATTTAGATATATTAATGGTAATGATACATAAGAATAGTTTGTTTTTCGATTGGTTTCTCTAATAATAAATTAGCCATGGTATGAGCAAAACTAGCTTACCTCTGCGTACGACTTATGTGTTAGATTGCAAATGTCATGAAATCAGCTTTTGAGAGGTGAACTTTTCAATATAATATAGTTCAAAACAAACATTTTTTTATAGAAAATCGATATTAATCAAACCATATCATGAAATTAGCATTAGTTTTTTTTTTCAAAAAAAAGGAAATTAGGGAAATTGATATTTTTTGTTTACAGAAGGGAAATTGGTATTAATTTAATACTTCGTTTAGTTTTCTTTATCATTGAAGAAGAAATGAGATTATAAGGTCTCTCAAAACATATCATTTTTAGAAGTTAAATTTCGTTGAAAAAAATGGGTTGTACATCTTCAATGGAACAATAATTTATATGTTGATAATTTCCAAATCTCTCTTTCGATTGCAGGAAAAATGAAAATTCGACATAACATCCGTAGAAACTTCATTATGAGAATTTGACTTTTTTGTTGGATTGATATGGCAATTTAGATAATGAAAGTGAATAGTTGAGATACAAGATGGAGGAGTTGAAGGTATGTATATATCTAATCATACAAGACTTTTGTGGAAGCATGTGCTGTTTTTGTCTCATTAAAAGCTTAGAACTTTCAAATAAAACAATTATTCTTTGGCAGAATTAGTTGATGCTCAAAGACCATGTCATAATGCTAGTCCCGTCAATTTTGATTACTGTAAAATTAATATGTATATTCACATGTTTACATTTTTTTTAATAAAATGACCAATTCCAATAAAATGCCGAATCAACTAGGTTAAACCTGCATTCGAATGGCACTCGCAGTACTCAACTTATTCACATGTTTACATTTGATGTTACTTATAATTTTTTATAACATCTTCTCGTATCAATGCTATATGCGTAACTATTCTCTAATTTCTGTCTTTTTAATGTATTGTAGTTGTTTGTGAATTTCTTATAAATTATCCTAAATTAGAATTGTTATTAGTTTTCTTGATGTGGTATCCGTTATTTAAAATTTTAAAAATCTCAAAAACTAAACTACATAAATCATCTCAATAAAATTAATAAAAATCTTAATTTGAATTCATTTGTAAAAAAAATTAGGAACGCTGCAATTACATAAAGAAAACATAAAGATGAAAGAATAATTAGACATATAAAAAATATTGTATATATTCTTAATTAAGATGTTTATGATTATTTTTTGATAAATTAATTAGATATATAGTAGAAATAGAGCAATTATGTAGAGTCAAACCGCAACATATATGCCCGGCTAATTAATAATCATAACTGTATGTGGTGAGCCTCACATTATTTGCCGTCCAACTGTTGACCCGTCAACCTTTAGAATTCAACTCTATCAACTTCAATTTAGTCCAAGTTTGTTCCAGGTTTAATCATTAAATTCATATATATATATATGCAATATATATTCAGATTATTACCATAATATGTAACATCGCTTTCGGGGAGTAAATAATTCACTCAGTTCGACTTACCATAGCAATAGGGTTGCGAGACAGCAAATAAATAGCAGTGTTTAATCGGTTTCTTTCATTAATGTATGTTTTTTCAGTGTTCATGTTTTGCTTCAGAAAATGGTAAATGAATTTCGCATCAAAAGTTTTAAATTTCTTGAATTTGCATCCATTAATTCAAGAATAGATACATTGTGAATCATGTATTTGCTAGACCATTTGATATAAGGTTGAGTATTTAATTGGTTCAGTTTAAAATAAATCGAACTGAGACATCGAATGAGAATTTAAAACCGAACCGATATTTTACTTCAAACTGAGCTGATGTAATAGAAATTAATTCGGTTTCAGTTCGGTTAAATTCAATTAACTAATATTTTTTAAATTAACTATAAACAGAACCTTAATACATTTTATCAACAAAGGATCAAACCGATACAAGTTCTACACATAACCGGATAAAAATTTGGGTAAGGTCTCTGGATTGGGTTTGAAAAAAATTCTTGTATATAATATTAGGATGAATTAAACTTTTATACACTTTTATAAATATTTTTATAAAAACATCAACTTATTAATTTTATAAATAATATTATTATTTAATATATTTAAACAACTAAAAAATGCTAAATAAATTTTTAATTGAATAATAAAATT
>CANYCX013133542.1:0-28799 GCA_948193385.1 Breynia disticha f. nivosa | reverse complement strand
GTTTTTCACAATTTTTGTCCGTTCCAAAAATTGTATCTTTTATTGAGTGGAGATCGTGGAGTAGGTTTATTGTTGAGAAACTGAACCACGTTAAAAATTCTTGTGTTCTTTATTCTTTATTTCTCTATTATTATTATTATTATTATTATTCTTGTGGGTGTTCTTGTTTGGTTTGGGTCCTAACAGAATTCTATTCTCAATCTAAATTCAACTGGTAAACCAGAGGTGTAAAATCTGAATAAGAATCGGTGAATCAGAATTGGAATCATCGGTTCTAAAGTCAGAATCGCATCGGAATCGGTCATGTCCGGTTTCGGCTCCATGTTTTTTGGAAATTTCGAACCGGCGATTTGACTAATTTTTGAAGGAAAAACGAATTTGAACCGTCGGATCGGAATCGAAACCAGCAATTCAGAACTAAAACCGGAATCAAAACCTAACCGCTCCTAACCGACTAGACCCGGTTCCGGGCTAAGGGTTTCTTGAACCGTGAACCATCGATTCCGAGCTGATTTACACCACTATACTAAACTACTTATTTACAAATTAATGTTTCAAATTTAAACAAGCTTTTTCAATTGAAGAAACTTCATAATGACACTAATATTATGTTTGGTATTGGAGAAATAAGAAGACGAAAGTTTATTTGAGATGAAATTATTTACTAATGTCTCACTTTGTTCAAATTAGTTTATTTATTAGGAAGTTATATTTTTTAATAATTATTTTTTTATAAAATATAATAAATATTATTTATTTTAAGTTATATTTTTTCGAGAAATAGATAATATTTATTAATTTTTTTTATAAATTAATGTTGATATTTACATAATTATCCTACCAATAACTAATTAGATATTTCATGAGATAAATTTAAAGATATAGTAATTTCCCTACATATTCTATTGTACAAATTATAATTCTTGTTTTTATAACTTGTGATAAAATATGATAATAGTTAAACAAGTAATAGTTAACTTTTCAACAAAACAGTACAAAGCAAGTATTTTTCTCTTTTAACAGAACAGAGACAAGTCTTAGTTCTCATACTCGACGAAAACAGGACAGAAACAGAACAAATATAAAATTTACGGAACAAAGACGAGAAACCATAATCCATATCTAACCCACCTCATTGTCATTTTAATCCAAACAATATCTTAATTTTCACCATCTTATTTTTCATTTTCTTTTCGAAACTCTTCCTCTATGTCACGTGCTTTTGAACCCTCGTTACTTGTCGAGATTAAGATTGCCTCAGAACTTTCAACCTCAGCTCTCTATTTCAGAATCCAGTTGTATTGAATTTGAAGAAAAATATGTACATTTATGGGAAAAGTTCAATTCATCCCAAACTCCACGACAAACACACAACTTATGTTTTTGGATTTTCCATTGTCTGATTCATTCATTCGGAACGAAAACACAAACCTGGCTGACGATGAAGCACTGCTATGATCTCTCTATCTTCAATTCAATCTTTATTTTTCTGGTTGAGTTTATAGTATGTCTTAATTTATTTCATGTACGATGATGTTGTTTTTCTTATGCCACGTTAACGTAAGTCATAGTTTGAAACATGTACGCTTGAATTGCCGAGAGTTGTCATGCAATTTGGTCATACAAGACAGAATTAATATTCGAAATTTAGTTATCGCAAAAGAGTCGAGAAAAAAACCGTCACACTCTGCTTGTTTTGTAGATAAATATCATTCATTAATGCCCATATGAACCACTTGATGACTCCAAGAGTCTGCATACACCTCCCTTGGCTATACTTGGTATCTATAATAAAGTCGAAATTTCAACAGCAATTCCCTATTAACGAATTAAAAAGCGACACAAACTTGCATTTTATCTAAAATGATGATCATGAGGAAGAAAATTGTACATTCATATCTCGCATATGCATGGTTTAAACTTTGAGATAAACATATGACTAAAATTATAATGAAAACGAGTTTTTGAGTATTTAAGTTCGGTTTATTTAAAATTTTATAAATTTGAGTTCGAACTGAATTTTTTTATTGAATTTAAAATCTTGTTCAAATTCGACTTGAATAATATTGGCAAGTTAACGAGTTTGTTCAAGAGCTTTTTAAGCTTTATTAAACGAAAATTAAAATAAAATCGTGTTAGATAAAAAATTTAAAATTAATATATTTATTGAATATTATGAATATTTTTTACTTTTTGAATATTAGTATAGTGTAATTAATCATTATTTTTTTTTTTCAAATATGATTTTACTTTAACGTTGTTTCGTTTTTTTTAATAAGTTATATGCCTAATTAAAATACAAAAATGTATAAAAACTATATATTAATGTAAAAATAAAATATGTAATTGATTTTGTTCACAAGTTTGTTATTGACCTACTCACATGTTCTCGAGTTGAGTACCATCTTATATAAACTCGACTCATTTAATCATTTGAATTTAATATTTTATTCGCAATCAGAATGCACTATAAATGAGCTGAGCTAGAACAAGCTTTATTGAGCTTGAGCAACTTACGAACAGTCCAAATCGTTTACGCACATATGACAATAGCATTCTTTCTTAACACCAATACTCCACTGACCCTAGTCATACCCGAAGATAATGAAGGAATCAAGACAAGCACGAGCATCGTTCATTTCATGAAACAAGTAGGAAAATGGACAAGAGGCACTACAAGATTATGCAGATTTAGGGACTAAAAAAGATGGATCGCACATTACTAACATTTTACGACCATGTAGTCGCTAAATGTAAAAGAGAGTACTTAACATCTACGTGGTCAATGAATTTAGCCAGCACGTGATTGCAGCTGAGAATGCTTGTCACAAAACCCATCAAATGAATTTTAAGATAACATATTTATACACTGCCATGAATAACAGAAAATACAACAAGCAAACTAAGATTTATATAAAAGAAAAAGTGAATACTATAATAAAACTTGGAAACAACTAAAAATATATCATTTTAGAGATTATATAAGTAATTAAAAATATATTTTCTTATTTTAAAAGAAAAATATTTATCATTAAATAAATTATTTATGTAAATAATTTTTTAAATGATAAAAAATATTAACTATGTTTTTAAATCTAACTAAATAACAACAAAAGATATTTTCAAAAACATTTTTTACCAAACAAACGAAGTGTTAAACGCATGTCATTGTTGGATTTGAAAATGAGTTAGAAAATCTTCAATGGTGTTCTTTATAATTATATATAAACAGATATTAAAAATTATTTTATATTTTAAAGAATAAAGATTTTATTATAGTGTAAATTAAAATTTAATACTCTCTCCGTTTCAAAAATAAATGTACTTTTAATTCTAAAATTTTGTTTTAAAATAAGTATAGTTATGTATTTTTATCTTTTTTTTTCTTAAAATGCCCTTATTTAAAGTTTCAATTATAGTTATTCATTAATTTCATTCTCGTTTCTCTCAAAATCAAACATGAGTAATATAGTCATTTTTTAGCTTATTAAAGACATTTCTTGTTCTGTGTGCTCATTTTCAAAATTACACTTATTTTGAAATAGATGGAGTGGATAAATGTTATTTGAATGATTAAAATAAATAACCGTAGCTAAAAAAAGAGAAAATACAATTAAAAATTATATTAAAATAAATAATATAAAAATTTATTATAATTATTTATTTTTAAGCTTTTTTTAAAGAGAGAATTATGTAAACTACTATATTTTGAGTTTAAAATGATAAAAATGTCAATATAAATTTGTTCATTTTTTGTTTATATCAGATTCAAGTTCATATTTATATGAATATCTCATTTCATGTTTTAAAATGCAAAAATATCATTTTTATTCTCTCGACATACTAACAATAATGGACAATAATGAACACTAAACATATGTATAGATATACATTGACATTTTTACAATTGTAAACTAAAAATAGAACATTCATATAATTGATAAACTAGATCTAACATAAACAAAAAAAACAAATATATACTGATATTTTTATTATTTCAAATTTAAAATGAAATATTCACAAAATTTTTTGTTTTTTAAAAAGTAGAATCAGAAGGATGGGCCCACCCTATGTTGTAGGGTAGCCGTGGAATTCAGAAGTTTCGAATTACCCGCACTTTGATTGATGTTCTTTCTTTTCAACAAACCGTGAAAAATACAGTACACTTGCACGTGTGTAACCCAAACCCCACTACCATAAGCACTACTTTATACCAAGCCAATCATAATCTTCCACGTCATCTGTGTTGCGGTCCTCTTACTCAGCTCCTCCTTGCTTTACACCTATCTTAATTTTACTGCCATGTCAGATTATAGCCTCAATTTTCAGCACGTGTTCATTTTCAATTATTATACCAGTACCTCCCTCTTGTTATTTTATCTAGCTCAAAATAATATTTTAAATATTTAAAAATATTTATTTTTTCTGTTCTTAAATTAGTTTATTTTTCTTTCTAAATAATATAAGTGTTGAAAAAAATTAATTAAAGTGATTGAGAGATATTTTAGGTAAAATAGTAATAAAAAGTTAGATTTACAATCTTTAAAAATAAAAATTTAATGCTATATTAACAAATATTAAGAAACAATGGGATAAGTATTACTTCTTCCGTTTTAAATGATAAGTCAAACATATTATTTTATACATAATTTTTTTTTAATTTTTATATATAATATTTATTATTTAACGATTTTTTTAAAATTAATAGCATTCATAGACATATATATATATATATATATATATATATATATATATATAAAGTAACTAATTAATTAGTAATTAAATGATGAATAAAATGAATAGAAATTTGACCTCGTAATCCATTTTAACACATCAAAAGATTATCGTTATCACGTTGAGAGTATTCCGTATCTACACATGTGAATGCGTCGAGAAGCACACAAAGTTTTGCCTCGAACTACACCGCAACATCTTGATGAACCTAAACTAAGGGAGAGAAAATCTTGATAAATTCAATTTCGTGAATGGATAAATTATTTACTTTTGTCAGTACTTATTACCTGTTCATTCACTAATTTTCCATTTGTTTAATATTTGTTCAATTACAGACCGGACTAAATGATAAAGCCGAATCGAATTCATAGTCAGATTGTCGATTCTACCGACCAGTTCGGTCGTAGATACATTTTATTTAAACTTCCATATGTAAAATTATTCGGCCCTTAATTTGATGTTATCATAGATGCCTTAGCCTAAGCATGGCACATTACTTAATTTGGACATTTGAGAATTAGTTGATAGCAAAATGGCCTTTCTATGTCAAATGAAAGCAAGTATACAAATTCTTGAACAAAACATCAATAAGAAAATTAAATCAAAATTAATAAAAAAGTCATTGATATTTAAACATTACATTGAAAATGGTCATTTATTCAGTGCTACTTTACATAAAGACATCTAAAACATTTAAAAAAACTAATTTTTTATCATCTCGAACCAACAAACAAAATCTCTCACTTCTAATCGTATTTTATTTCGTAAAATTCACGTTCCTTTATTAAAACATGGAATTGTATATTTCGCGTTCTTGCACAAATCCAACTGTATATATTTCGTGTTCTTTTCTCCCTTGAATTTATGCTGATTTAATTGTATATTAATGAAAATTCTTGATCAAAAAATAATTCTTTGTGATAAGAGTAGGGGACGGCGTATGTAACCTCAAATGGCGACAAGTGGAAGCATGGCTACATTGTTCATTTAAAACTTTCGTATGATTCTTACAGTTTCTGGGTTTGTCCTTCGTATGTTTACGTGAATTGCTTGATTGATCTATACGCAACATGCATTTATGTCTATACGAAATGTGACAATTAATTTATTCCATTCATAATGTTTAGGTTTGTCGAATAAATATCATTAAGTTATGAAATTTAATTATAATTTATTTGATAGAATGATTAAATTAGAAGTATTATTAATTTAGAACTAAAAGATAATTATGAGTGGAAAGATGATTATTCACTACACAAGATTCATTCTTTCTTATACCAAAAGAAACAGAAAAGATATGTCTTTTTCATACAAATAACTAACATAGAATTTTCTCTACAAGTAGATTGATCGGAATTTTTCTGGTGTAAGGTTGGGTGCGAAATATTACCTGTATCTCGACGTACTTACGTTTGTGAATACGAGTATTCCCCCAATATGGTAACGATTTTCTTCCGCTATGTATTAAACAATTTGTGAGGTAAAAAAACTCTGATCATTTTATTTATCATTTTAATTAATTATATTGTTTTCATGTTATTTATCATTTTAATTAATTATATTGTTTTCATGGAATCAAAGCTAATCTTGTTTTCTATATCGTCATGTGAGTTTGGATTTTTTCAAACACGAAACAAAAAATTGTACTTTTTGAGCCTAAATCCAACAGCAACATCCTCACTATCAATACCATGAATCTTGTATAATTAAATATTATCATTGGTCAGGCTCGTCTTCCAATATATTACGACACTCAAGTAGTATTTGAATAAAATTTTAATGATTTTTTCAAAATAGTAAGAATATTTTCTAATAAAGCATAATAATTATTATTTAATGTATTATTCTTAATTAGAAGTGTCTATTTGGAAAGTTCGATTGGTTTTGCTGACCAAATCGAAAAAATCAAAAACCGATTTTTTTTGAAAAATTAAAACTGAACCTATCCGAATAAAGAGTATAAACGGCCGAACCGAACTAAATTGAAATTAATGGTTTAGTTCGGTCAGTCAACAGAATATATTTTTCGAACATTGTTTTATTAATTATTTTCATCATTGTAACAAATACTCTTTAATGGATACTCTTTTTCAACATTATTTTATTAATTATGACAATTTCTCTACTAATTCGCCAATTGGTTTACTCTAAATATTTTTTTGAATATTATAAGTGTTAAATATATAATAAAGTTTTGATTTATAAAAAAATTTCAGTTTTTGATCGGTTCTTCAATTTTCACCAAACCAACCGAATCAAAAAAAATATTACAAAACCGAACTTAACAATCCGAAATATATAAATAACCAATCTAAATCAATTTTATCGATTCGGTCGATTTAACAGAATTCTGTGCCCTTCTATTGATAATATCTTCTTATTAAATACCATACCGTTCGTAATATCTTTTTATTAATGATCATAATGTGTGTAGTGTCTTATGCTAATGATGATTATCATTAACTTATTTAACTTGAATAAATTTGACAGAATATTGTGTGGTTTAAACTAATTCTTCGCAAGTATTCACGAGGGATATCTAACATCTTTGTCAACCTTGACTAGCTGTAGCTATAAAAGGCTAGTATAGGACACAGACATGCAGGAAAGTGACCCAAATCTATGAGAACACATTACGAAAACCACTATGTTCATCCCTACTTGGCAGAGGTCTCCTCAATTATCTTGACCTAAAAATCTGGTTCATGTATTTTCAGTGCCGCACCATTAGGGACGACAGTGCAGTGCACAGATTATCCTCCCGGAAAACAAGCATCTTATTATATTGAAAAGGAGCTCACAAAGTGGGCCGATATCTACTGAAAGCTCCCCTTTACCTGCAGTTTTATGATTTTTCAACCTTCTTCATTGGTTCAGTCCCTCTTCTTGCTTTTCATTAATTTGCTTTCTGCATTTTGAGGATTGGGATGTTGAATTTTGACGGTTAAAGATGACAGAAAGAGGATCTGTCATGTGCATGTACTGTTTATTCTATTAATTTATTTGATTCTCTCAACAATATTAGTATGAAAAACAAAAAGAAAAACGATGATGTCAAGGCCACTATAATTTATAATTCAGACTGTTTGATAAAATAAGTTAAATTTTAAATGCCAAATACTTAATCTTTAATGAAGAGTATTTCATTACTAACACATAAGGTAAATTGCAGAATGTAAATACTAATCTGTTTATGCAGTGGAAATTAGGACGAGATACCTCAGATAATATTTTTGTCGGTCACCTCCAACTATAATCCATGTGATGAGGAGTAGATTATGTATTCAACTTGCTCTGCCGTTTTACTGCATCTCTTTGAATAATTGATGAAAAATAAACACTAGTTTTCTTTGTCATAGGGTCTTGATTAAAAGACGAGAAGGACTAAACTTTACTGTATTAGTTCAGTTTTTCATGTAGAAAAAACGGTAGTTGTTTCAAAATTGAATAGGAAACTAGGGTTTTCATCCCTTAAATAGGTTGGACTAAGTACTCATTAAATCTACATGCATATTACAAAATTATACCTTATATCTAAATACTTCATTAATATGTATTTACTCTTAGTTCTACCCAACTCGTTATAGGAAAACCTGCTAAGTCCAACAGATAATAAAATTTATTTATTTGTCACTGAAAATTAAATCTTGAAATAGTTGTTTGATAAATATAACTGATAAATAACAAAATTATTATTTAAAATTTGTTTAAAATATAAAAAATATAAAATAATAAAAATTCGTGGAAACACTAGGCAGAAGAATTGGGAATATATTCATAATGTAAAAAATAAAGATAAAACAATGAAGTATGCATGTGTGTTAAGGTTTTTTTAAAAAGATTTGAATAAGTCATGTTAGCTGTAAGATTTTCATTAATGATGATAATAAAAAAATTAATAATTTAGTTTTTAGAGATATAACTCATAATTATTAATAAATATGTGAAAAATTGAGAAAATAAATTTATTTTTTAATATTTAGATAAATTTAATTATAAAAATATTTAATTATTAGCATATAGTTTTAATGTAAAATATGAGTGAGCTGTTATGTAATTTAATTAAAAAATTTAACTTATTAAATTAGTTTTTTTTACTTAATTGATTAAATTAAGTGATTATCTTTTTTTGTTATCACATGTATTTAAAGTAATTAAGTACTTAATATTTAAATTAACCTCTGAATTAGTATTATCAAACACTTTGTACATAAAAGAAACCTTAATGATTCATAAACTGTTATTTTTCTGATGAGTGATTAATGACATCATCTATGACAATTATACATTGTTAAAAAAAATAGTGAGTTCGTTCATCATTCTAATGAAACTTAATGCTTCATTCTTGGTTGAGTAATTACAATTTGATTGTTCAAACTCTTGGAATAATCTTCCTTCAAACTTAGTTTGGGGCTTAATTTCTTCATGATATTCATTAATCTACTCAAAACATGAGCAATTTGTTACCTTTTAAAGCATAGAATGTCCATTCTACACTTATTATGTCACTAGAATTTTCATTTGAGACAATAACTTAATTATTACCTATTACTATATCGACCACTTTGTCATCGAAGTTGATTAACTAAGTCCATGAAAGTACTAGAATTCTCAATGATACTCTTTTAAGTAATGATTATATGTACTCGATGTGTTTTAGAATGAAGTTTGAGTACCAGAATACATCAAAGAAATGTCATAATTGATTGCTATGATAGTTCCTAGAATAATAGTTGTCGTCAAAACATTCTTGAGTTCATTTGAGAAAGAAAAATCTAATGCTATAAATAACTAATTTTCACTGTTCTATGTCATAATTTGTTTCGCCAACATAGATCCAAAGTTGAGTAATATGCATGCACTAGCTGGTTTTGTTATCTTTGAAACATTATCGAGTAATCGTTCAAAAAGCCTTGATTCAAGGGACGATCCTTTCTAAAATTCTTATTATTGTGCTTCATAGAAACTGTCTACCTAAGACCATCTCTTGGTCCGTAGATCTTGATTTAAGGTTGGAATTTTAGCTCGTTTAGAGTCGTATTTCACTAATGGCTCAAACCCTCGGAAGAGAGTCTTCTTCGTTTTCCACCTAAGCTGTCCAGATGCAGATAGTCTATATCTTCACAGACATGCATATTTCATTGAGCCTCTCTTTGAGACAGTGCCCAGATTGTTACGCCTTTTGTGTAGGTTGGAACTTACCTGATAAGGAATTTTGCTAATTTAGGATTGTTATTGTTACAACCGCTGTTCACCGGGGCTTTGGTTGCTGGTTTCCCTGTCATCGAACACCAACTTCCTTGATCTTCCGAAACTGAAAACCAAAAATATCTTCAAGTGGAAGACAATTGACAAGTTAAAAACAGTACAAGAAAAAGTACGACAAAAAAATAGTGCTATAGAAAAAAATACATGACAAAAAAATATAAAAGATAGGCACGACAAGAGTACGTGATTGACTTGTTAGTATTATAGCTTATTTAAGTTTCCCTTAACTATTGTATATTTATTTTTTGGTCCTCTTTTGTTTGTATATACACTCTCTCATTACATGAATGATATATCTCTCTCAAAATTCTCTCCAAATCTCACATGACTTACCAGTAAATACAATTTACAAAAATTATACTTTCTCGAAAATACACTTGGTCCACTTCAATTGTAGTGTGAGTTTTTGTTTTGTTGTGTTTTTACTGAATTAAGATTATTAAAAAATGACACAACCTAATACTCAGTATCACTTAATTCACTTTAATTAATTTCTTAACTTTTAAGAAAATATACTTTACAGCAATTATATTACCCAAAAATATATCAAAAGTCCACTTATTTCAATTTTAAGTTCCTCACAAGCATAATTATTTTATTTTTAAAATATATTTTTACAAAATAATTATATAAACAAAAATAATATAACTATTACAATCATTCTTTCATTTTTTTATTTGTTGAAGATGATGTTTTTTGGATTCGTATGTGCATATTGAATTATGTCCAACAACCTCATTTTGATTATTCTAAATAAAATTTTTCTTCCATTAAACCTTTAAGAACAATTACATTTGATCTTCAAAAATAATCATATCCAACATACATGTTCATTTTCATAAGGTCTTAATGGATAATATTAAATTTATTTTAAAAAATGAGTAATTCTATAATGTAAAAATAAATACCTTTAAAAAATTACACTTTCTTTGATTTTAATAAGAAATTAAATTTCTTTATATTTTGGAAATTATTTCCTAAAACATTAAAATTTTCCAATATGCTTACTTCAAAACAAATGAGCCTTTCGATGTTTGTAACGCGAATGGAGGCCACGCTCGTTCCCACATACAGAACATCAATTCACATTGTGGATGGCCAAGCAACTATGCTTGATACTGCTTCTATTGTAATTATTTTTTGGCCTAACGTTTTATTCAAAGTTCAATATTTGATTCAATTTTTTTTTGTCTAATTTGATGTCTAACGTTTTTATTATAGTTCAATTAAGGTGTTGATTAATGCACTAATAAATATAAATTTATGTTTTACTAACAGTGTTACATTAGAGTTACAATGAAACGTTAAATTGTAATCTTTAACATTATTAGTTCAAAATGACATTATTTTATTATAATAACTTGGTTTAAATTATCCAAATAAATCAAAAACTAAAATAAATCAAAATTTTTAATTAAAATTTTCTTTTTCTCTGTCAAACCCACAAAGACAACTTCTTTTCAGTAACAACTGCTGAAAACAATTTTATTTCAATCTTAAATCATCAATTACGCTATTAAAAATGAGTTTCTAACATAGTTTTACAAACCATAGACCTAACTTAAACTATAGTACAAACATTAAGTAATAAATTGAACCCAAAAAAGATTGAACCCAATATTGTACTTTGAATAAAACATCGAGCCCAAAATTGAACCTTATCCCCTGCTTCTATTCTTAAATAAGTATTGTTTTAACAATGAACACTCAAATTAAGAAATCATTTTAATAAGCAAAAAAAAAAGATTATTTTGTCTCTATTTGAAATTTAACATTTCAAAATATTTGTTGTTGTAGTGTTTCAACATTTAAAATTGAAGATCATTTTTTATTTTAGTTTTGAGTAAACAAGATTTTATTAATTTTTAGAGAATGAGAATAGAATTTGAAGAGGGATATTCTAGAGAAAAATATATTAAATTTTTTAAAAACACGCTTATTTTAAAGCAAAATTTCGATTCTCGATACATTATATTACATTGTTATATTTTATCCAACTCATTGTCGTTTAAGGAGACTTGGAAATTCTCAATCAAAGCAATATGGTTGGTTAAACATTGTTGTACTATGTAACTGAAAATCTTCTTCCTTCTGGAATTTATCTTTTGCTGTCATGGCATCATGTCTCTATTGATCTTACATTTTATCGCCCATTCTTTCAAAGTGTGTTCTCTTAGGAAACTCTGTCGTCCAAATCTTGTGGATGATTGCCATAAAATTATAATTGTCGTATGCATTGCCTGCACTCACATTGCCAGTTCTAATTTATGATGCTTATATATCATATCAAGCTTATTCCACATAGCAAATTCCGACTAAAATGGACGATGAGATAATCTTGAATCTTTATTTCATTACAAAAAGAGGAGATTTCGTCAACAACTAGAATATCTCTTTGTAGACTAAAAATTCCTATGAAGCACACAAGATCATGTTCTTCTCCAGTGTAAATTTTTTGGCATAAGTTATTCAAGTTTTTTGATTTGTATTGGGATATGCTACCATTTATGAATGTTTTCTTTATCAACTGGTTTGCATGTATAAAAGAAAATTGAAACTTCAAAAGATTTGTAAGCTCTCAAATAATTTATTTTCTAGTGTTGATGAAGTAATTTTTAGACGTTTCATTAAAATTGGCTTTTGTTTAAACATAAACTATGTAGATAGGCTTTAAGGGACTTGAAGTACAAACTTGTGAAGTGAGTTAAATTTACATGGTTTGCACTAGTTTCTCGTAAAAGACCTCACAAACTAGTCTTATTATGTCTAATAATTATACTTGCAATACCCTTGAGTCTATAGTATAAAAGCAGAGTGGTGTTTTAAAATTTCTCTTCCTAAGAATAAATCAATATATGGATTTTTCTATGTTGCATTGTGATTATATATGATTTTACTTCCAATGACTAAAGCAAATTTTATCAACCAATATGAATTTTATAGCCACCAAATTGTACAAAAATATTAAGTCTCCAAGACTTCAAAATTCAAGATACATTATATAGTTATATTATTCTGAATTCATGAGAATACTTAGAAAATAAAATGATCGCTCTCTTTAACTTAGGAGTCACTTGGTTGGGAGCAACTAAAGAGGGAAAATTAAACTTCTCGGAAAGTAGGAAAATGTGTATTGTTTGATTACATATTTGACTACAACTTCCCGCGAAGTTCAATTCTCTACTTCCCTTATTCATGGGAAGTCACCTACCTAATAATACCTGTGTAAATTGTACTTCTCTTAGAAAGTTAAGTTATTTTTATAATATTATCCTTGAATTTTTCTCATAAAATATCTTATTAGTCATTAATAAAGATAATTATGTAAATATCAATTTTAACTTTAAAATAACTCAAAAAATAGTATCTACTTCTCAATAAGTATAATTTAAACCAAATATCATTTATTATGCTTTCTGAGAATTACTTCCCAAGAAAAACAACTTCCTGAGAAACGAACTTCCTAAGAAGTTTGATATTACGAACTAAATCAGGCCTTAGAGTATATGGTATTCTCAATTTACCATTTAATGGGCTAATTTACTAACAAATAATAAACATATACTTAAATAAACAATGGCGTTTTGAGTTTGAAATTATAGGAATGTCAGTGCATTTTTGTTCTTTTTTTTTTTGCCAGATTCTAGTTTATCAATTGTATGAATGCCCGATTTCATGTTTTAAAATGCAAAAATGTCTCTTTTTTATTCTCTCAAAAAATGAATTCAATAATGAACAACAATGAAAACTAAACACATAACCTGACATTTTTATAACTGTAAACTCAAAATCGGACATTCATATAATTGACGAACTTTGAACTAACATAAACAAAAATAAACATACCCTAACATTCTTACTATTGAAAACACAAAAATGAACATTTTCCTAATTTTCAGTATAATAAACTATTGTTGTTTGATTCGAAATGCTAAAAAAATGAACATTTTATCATAATCAGCCCATAGATAATTGATTATCTCAAATTTACAGAACTTAGTCATGGTAGTTTCAAATCCTTTTCGAATCGTTATATTGATAAAGGATAATTGACTAAATTTCTAAGCATGGAGCAAATAAGATAAATCAAAAAATCATTAAGGAAAGCTCAATAAAAAAAAAGATATGCATTAGTGCATAATCTCGCCATATATAATTCGAATATAGCTTACTTGATAAACCCAAATTACTTTTTCAAGAACATCTCGAGGTTTCCTCTTATTTTGTTTTAAAAAAGGGGTGTGGTGTGAGCGGTTTAGCTCCTCCTTCCGAGGATTGTGGGGCGCGATATGCGGGTGCCTCTCTCAATCCAGTTTTTTACATACACAAGCGGAGCTCGGATTCGACCCCTAGACCTTGCTTAAATGAAACTAATGTCCTCTACCACTAGGCCAACGGGAGATTGGTAGAGGTTTCCTCTTATTAAAACCAAAATTATAGAGATTGGAAGTCTAGTGTCTGACTAAACAATAATGTTCTAAGTTCTTTTAGCAAAATTACGATTATGAATATTCAGATATAGCAAACCAGAATCTTTATTGCTTTTTCATCATACTAGGAATGAAATCTTTAGTTTCTAGTTTAGGATAAGAGGACTAGCTCTCTCAATTCCACTCGAAAGCTATCAATTTTTAAAACGATAATACAATTTGTGAATACATATTTATAATATGATACGGATTTAATTTTTATAATATTTATATCACAAATAATGACATTTGATAAAAAAAAATAATATAATACGATTATGACACACGTAATATGAATTATAACCTTTTTCAATATCTACATTCATGCAAAATCCCCTTATAAAGTGCCAATGGTGGGACAAACATAAATGTTCTCTCTTTTTATTTTTATTTGTTGAAATATAAAACATGGTAGGTAAAAATATCACTAGTAAATATTTTTCAATACTTTAAATAAGACTGATTTACCAATTTTCTAACAGTTTGATATCTATTTACGTATGAACCAATTTGAATGGCATCGAACATGGTTAATGGTTAGTTGACCAGTTCGACCAACCAACTTTATTCAATCTTCATAACGCTGAACTCAGCACGAACAACTTATGTTACAAGAAAGTAACACTAAAACAGAAACTATAAATCGAGAACAACAATTTTAAAAAATATAAGAATTGGAAATGTAAGGAAGCGTGTAAATAATAAAAATATTTAGTATTTTTATAAACAACAAACTTATATTAATGTATTTATAAACTTAATTTAAATAGAGAAAATATATTTCTCCAGATGTCAAGTATAATTTTAAGAGAGCATTTATTAATAAAATATTATTTGGATTTTTTTCTCAATTTTTTTATTTTTTTAATTTTAAAAAACATAAAAATGAGAGAAAAATTCAATCAATTTTAAAATCACGAGGGTACTTTACCATTTTATCCATGCTCACATCATCATTGTTATCGTCATCATATTTGAACTAAATAAAGTTTGAGTTTTTCTAAATATATTTTATTAATTAAACTTATAAATAAATAAATAAATAAATAAATAAATAAATAGCTGCTACGTTTATAGTTACCTGTGGTCTCTCCCACATGTTTAAGGTGTGGACCTACACGTTTAGTATGCTGACACTCATGTTTCACAAACATTCCGGAAAACCAAACGTGTCTTGATTTAGTGGTGCTTGAGGCTGAATTTGGTAGAGCGGACTGCGGTTCGATCCCCGCAACGCCGTTTGGGAGGGGAATAAAATCTAACCACCCTGAACCCTCTCCGAACCCGATTAGTCTCGGCCCAGTAGGTCGGGGATACCGGAGCTCAGATAAAAAAAAAACATTCCTGACACAATTTATTTTTTGAAATATTCATTAATCTAATTTTTAGGACAAACAAATGTCTAAAAATTACAGTAAATAAACTAATATATTATTTGCATTAAATAAAAATTTTATTTCCTTATATATTGTGTAAGAATTGGAAAGAAATTTCGAATTAATTAATGTAATCAAAATAATATTTTATAAATTAACCCTAAAAAATGTAAAACTACAGACGGACGGAGTATTTTTCTCGATAATATAAATGCCAAGTAGACATAGAATTGCCAGATGGCGCCTCCTTATACTTTCTAACGCTTCTCTCTCTCTCTCCCTCTCTCTCTCTCCCCCACAGTTTTCCCTATTTATATGCAACCAAAAGGCTCTTGTTACAACCCGCACCTCTCCTTCTCTCAACTCTCTCTCTCTCTCTCTCTCTCTCTCTCTCTTTCTGCGGACTACAAAGTTATTACATATACTCAGTGCAGAACAAAAACTAGGACTCATGGTGGTTGTGTCGCAGCCAGCATTAGAACATTTTTCTCTCATTAAAACATGCAAGCCAAACGGCTTGTCCTATGGTGGGATTCCTGTGATAGACCTAAAGGACCCTGAGGCTAAAACCCTTATTGTTAAGGCTTTTGAGGCATTTGGGTTCTTTAAATTGGTGAATCATGGTGTTCCATTTGAGTTTATTAATAAACTTGAGTCTCTGGCTCTCAACTTCTTTAACCTTCCTCAGTCTGAGAAGGACAAAGCTGGTCCTCCCGACCCTTTTGGCTATGGGAGTCGAAGAATTGGGCCTAATGGTGATGTTGGTTGGATTGAATATCTCCTCCTCAACACTAATCCCCAAGTTGTTTCCAACACAACTCTTGCCATTTTTAGGGAAAACCCACAAATTTTCAGGTAAAAATACTTTCATTGTTTCCTTATTGTTTGATGTTTTTTTATAAATAGTCAGCCTTGGCGGACCATATTTTTAACAATTTTGTGTTTTTTATAGGTCGGCAGTGGAAGATTATGTATCAGAAGTGAAGAGAATGACATATGAAGTGATGGAATTGGTGGCAGCGGGGTTGGGGATTAAAGACAGAAATGTGTTTAGTAACATGTTAAGAGACGAAAAGAGTGACTCGTGTTTCAGGCTAAACTATTATCCACCATATCCAGAACTCCAAGCATTGAGTGGTAGAAATTTGATTGGGTTTGGGGAGCATACAGACCCGCAGATAATTTCTGTCCTAAGATCTAACAACACAACTGGTCTGCAAATCTGTCTCAGAGATGGGACTTGGGTTTCAGTTCCCCCTGATCACACCTCCTTTTTCATTAATGTTGGCGATGCCTTGCAGGTACCATTTAAATCTCATCATGTGTTCTTGTTCCTAACATCATCTCCCTCTCCAGGAGACTTCTATTTTCCCAAAGTAGACATTATTCTATTACTACTTGCAGTATATGTTAAAAAGATGCCTTCCTGTCCCACTTATGCACCACCTTTGGTCCCACCCAACTAATAAATTTCTGAGTGGCTACTTTGAGAGCTGTTATTGTAAATGAAATTGAGTGAAAAATAAATGTTGGTGGGCTCTGAACTATGCAGGTGATGACGAATGGAAAGCTGCGAAGTGTGAAGCACAGAGTTTTGACTGACACGACGAAATCAAGAGTGTCGATGATATACTTTGGTGGTCCACCCTTGAATGAAAAGATCGCACCATTGCCTTCCCTCTTGGCAGAAGGTGAGGAGTGCCTGTACCAGGAATTCACATGGTGTGAATATAAGCGCTCTGCTTATAAAACTCGCCTGGCCGATTATCGACTCGGTTTCTTCGAGAAAGTTGCAGGCCGGAACTGAACTGGTCAAATCTCAAAATTAGTGCTTCCCTTTTTGGGTTTGGTCAAACTCACAAAAAGTACTATAAAGTTGTCTGAATTTCCATAGATGGAAAGCAAATAGGTTGTTTTTTTCTTTACTTTTTCTTATGTATTTTAGATTATTTTTATCCTTTTTTTTCTTAATTTTCTACTACGAATGTAAACAGCAGCAACTACCCATATGTAATATTTAATGAACTCTATCATCATTATGTCATCATGTTCATATAATCGCAAATTTACGCATATGTATACAGACACGTAAACTTTTATGATCCCACCTCGTTTGATAACTCCTTTAAGATTAGATTTCCAATTATTAAAACTTTTGTGAATTATTTATGAGAAATATCAGAACCACATCATGCTTTGAATCACAAAAGTTTTTGTGAATGTCAATCACTTCAAGAAAACAAAAATGACCCCACCAATGTCGACACGCATGACCAATATTACTAGGTTTTAACTTCGTTGAAATTTTGTACAGTGTTCTATTTCTCTTTCAGCTTTCACGCCTATATCTATAAGCTCACATGTCGTACAAGTAATGTCCCAACTTCTGATTCAATCACTACACTGTTTCTGCAGACTCTATAGTGTTTACTTCTCCATTACTATTCTTTTTAAATTCCTTATGACTTTTTTAACACCAAACTAACGACAGAGAGTTTCTAAAAGATCTAGCGAAACAGTAGGTCAAGCATGTATGTCTCTCTTGACGTTGCTACGAACGCAGAGATGAAATCTTCACCTTTATAGTGTTGCTCGACCTTTTGAACGTTAAACTTATGAATGAAGGGTAATTAATTGAAATTAGTATTAATGATGCGAAAGATATAATCCATAGCCAGTAGTGGCCCAGATGCATGGCCTACTGAACTGACAAGCTGGAAGAGAAGATTCTGAAAAGGAAAGGTTTACCGAAAAGAGTGAAGTCGCTCTCTCCATCGAGTTCTTATTTGACCATCCAATTTCATTTTGGTGTCTTCGTCATCCACACCTTATTCCACCACACATCTCATTCATGTGCCATTCCCCAAGTCACTATTGCCATTTCTGTCTGCCAGAAATACACTCCTCCCCATATTCCTCCTTCTTTCGACGATACATTGCATCACCCTTCAAACCTTCATATCATTTCATCAAAAACTTGTGGTTCCCATTACTTGTAGCTCTTATAGAATTTGAATCCTACACTTAAGAACAAGAAAGAAAGTAGTTAAATGAATTAAGGACCGTGGAATAATTAATTTGGTTCAATAATTGGTCCAAGATTGAAAATATAAGCAGGTTTTGAAGAAGCTGTTTGAAAGTACAAAGGAAGTGACCATGAGGACCACAAATATGATTTGTTCATATCAAGTTGCACGTATTTGTGGTCACGCATGTTACCATTCCGCACTGTAGAAATTATATGTCCATCATCATTGACACATTTCAACTCCAATATATCTTACCAACAAATTCTTTTGTTAAATGAAACTCCTCAAATTTTATATTGGTTGAGAATGAGATTAAATATTCTACGTCGGTTAAAACTAAAAATGAGAAGGAATCTCTCTAAACTTTAGTCTAGTTAGCTAATTTTTTTGGTGTGAACCATCTGGTATCTCACGCATTCGGTGAAGACTAATCCGGGATCGGAGTAGGAGACACAACTCCTATCTCATGAGGGCTACTCCGCTGTTTTTCTATCATGGGAGCATACCAAGTCGAACCTCACAGGGGACTGAGTTGTCAACTCAACCAACACCTTCTGAGACTAATAAGGTGTAATTTGAGTTTGAGTCTTTTGTAAGAGCAGAAGTGTTACATAGTGTTTTTTGTTTAAAAATTGTAAATAAAGAGATCGTAGCCATAAGTTTATTAAACTAAATCGAACCACGTTAAAAAAAAAGTTTTTATATTGTTAATAGTGAACAGTCATTTTATTATGGCAAATTCAAGTTTTTTCTTAAAAAAGACAATTTATTTCAAATATCCGATTTTTTTTTTCATAAAGTTGAATAGGAGCCAACTATTTGTCTCCCAAATTCTACTACTAGTTCTATTTTTCTAGATATTCATGAAAAGATTAAAATAAGGTTGGAAATTATCAACTTATCCACTTGATGATCATATTGGTACTTATCCAAATGTTGCAATGAATGAACAAGTTTTCAATCATGTATTGATACTACATTTTTCTCTTTTTTGCCAGACCATAGTTGCGAGTAAATTTTATTCTTTCACCGAACCGAATAATTAGACTTTAAATTGGTTAACGTTCGGTTCAGTCGGTCAAAACCGAAATTTAGAGGCCCCAAACGAATTGTACGATTTAATGTAGAACTTTTGTTGATCTTCAAAAGTCTAATTATTAATAGGGGAGTGGAGAAAGCAAACAGAGCTTCCATGTGTGCTCTCTTGCTATATGGATGGTGAAGAGTGGAAGTGGCACTAATGGAAAGTTGGAAGGAACCTGAATAAACATTAGTTCTATGTATTTAGATAAGTCATGCGCAGAAGGAAGACCCTTATCTCATTCATTTGTACTTACCATATTCTTCCTGACTTCTTTCTCTGCATCTGAACTTTTAACCTCAGAATACTTTGCAGCCATGGAAATGGTCTCTAGAAAAAAAAAAATCTTTCATTATCTCTCCAAAATTGATGTATGATCTACGGAAGTCGCCATATGATGAATTATCCTCAGGAAGTCACCATCACAAGCAAAATATTCTCTCGGTTAGATGCAAAATTTTGATTTAATACTTCTTCTATCCTAAAAAAATTATTGTTTTTGTCACAAATATTGAAAAAATGAAATAATTGCTTATTTGTCTTAATTAATGATATTAAAAATACTACATTCGGAGTATAATTGCATGATAACTAAATAACAATTATTTTGCAATATTTAAAATACTATTTTTACAGTCTTCTTGAGACCGAAGAAGTATTTAATAAGAAATTCTAACATAGAAAGTTTGAATGGAATTTTCCTTTTCTTTTTCTTGTTATTTTTAATTTTGTGGCAATTCCTTTCGAAATATTTATATTCAATAAAAACTTGATGTAAAGGATGTTTGTACAGTACATTAAATAAATGTAAATTTATTAATCATAACATATCTGCGATAAACTTACATCATTCAATGATAAATTTATTGAAGTGAGCAGTTGCATTGATAATCCTATAACTCAAAAGACTTGAAAGTATTTTCAATTTTTCATTTCAAAAAAATATTGTCAACAAATAATTATTCTTGCATGCCATAAATGTATATTCTACAATTTTTATGCATATTGGAATTAAATATTATAAAATCTGAAAAAGATTATAGATTAATTGAATTGTAGACAACGTAGCTGGTAATAAATTGACATTGATCCACAAAGTAGCTGGTAATTAAGTTCAAATTATTACTCCCTCCGTCTTATAATAATAAACGATTTTAGATGAATTGTCATAGTTAAAAAACATGTGGTTATGTTAGTTATAAGTGGTAGTTAAGATGTGTTCTTATAATATTGTCCTTATTTAATGAACTGTTTTAATTGAATAATAAGTAATTAGATGAATAATTCTGTATTGAAAATATAAGAATATCATTAATTTGACGAGGGTAAAAATAACTTTCAAATAATAAATGATATGTATAAAATTAGAAAATTGTCTATATATTGAGACAATTGATATAGAAAGAATGTCTATAAAAATAGGACGAAGGAAGTAGTGTTTATAGTTATACAAGATTAGGCTAATTAATGATTTGTTTTGCCAATAAACTCAACGCAATTTAGAATCAAATTTCAACACAATATATTAATTTAAATATGCGATGAAATTTGACTATAAATTTAAAATCTACAAAAAATCAACTATATATAACTATTTCAGGACAAGACATAACTTTATATGACGATTTCTGCTGAGTTCATTTTTTTATCTGTAGAGTTAATTCCATGAATATAATTTGTAGATTTTAAGTTTGTTTTGTCATTATTTATATGTTTATGAGATGTACATTCGAGAAGATGTAAAACTCAAATTAAATTACTGCAAGTTGATCTTGATCATTTAAATTATTTTATAAATTTTATGTTTTATTAATTTGTATGTAGTATGCTTATTTCATTTTCGCTAGGAAAATTGTCGCACACTAAAAGATAAAAATAAATTTTAGTTTGCGCGTGAATATTAAAATCAAAGTCTAGGTTTATTTGCTCAAACTTTATGACTTTTTGAGTAAGGTATAACTAAAAGCTACACAAGTCTAAACTACACAACAGAAAGTATAAAATATAAATGCGTGAGAAATTAAATAAGAAAAGAATTGCTCGAATCGAATTAAATAATAGTCAAAGTCATTTTACAAGTTGAGTGGGAATGCTTACACTTAAGCAACCGAAGAGGTTTGACTCGTTATCGCAAGCAATCTCACAACTATCTTAAGTAAGCAAAACTAAACTAAAGCTATACTACAGGAAATATCTGAAAACAAAAGAACAAAGTAAAATGAATGTGTCTAGTGTTCCCTTCTCTATCCGAAATTGCCCATATTTATAAACATGCCTGAGCGGTTAGTCTCTTCAACTGGTTTCTTCATTTTGCCTCTGCTTTCATGCCACGTATTTTCTTAAAGTAACTGGCATTCTGATTTCACGACATCTGAGCGAACGGTTTCACGTAAACAATTGTACATCAACTACAATATTTAACTACTTTTTTGGATTAAATTAATTTCTTCAAGAGATTTGGAGTAATTATAAATTTAGGTTTGGTTAAATACTTTAATTAGGCAGCACATTTAAAAAATTGGAGTAAAACTAGGGTTTGTGTGTGACTTGGTGTAAAACTATATATAGTGACTTATATTTTTCTTTTTTAATCTTTTTGGCTTCCACCTTTTAATGACTAAATAATATAATAATTTATTTTCCGTCCTTAGACGTACCTTGAGTGACTTGCATGCCCGAATCTTTTTGGCCTAGGCTTTCGTTAAAGCAATTTTTTCAATGGTTAACAGTAGGATACGCGATCGGTCCAATTGGTTTTGAACATTTTGAAATATTTCAATGTTGTTTTAGTTTTATTTTTAACATCAAATGTTAAAATTGAATATTTATTGTATTTCTGTTTCTCCTACAACTCAATAACATAGTAAATAATGTGATTTATAATTTTAATATCATTTGATGTGTTTGTAAACATAAAATGAGAGAAATGTATGTATCTACAGATAATACATAATTTACTAAATAATACATTGTGATTGTGGCAGAACAATTCATCAAAATTTCTCACGATTCATAACTTTCTACAAACTTATGTGTCCTAGAAAAAAAATTATATAAAATATGGCGTAAAAACTTATATGAAGTAGTACATAGGTATGATTATGGCACAACAATGGGAATTGTTGGGATATAAATAGAGAAAATGTCAATAAGATAGGGTGCAACTACTGATCATATTTTGTCACGGTTACGTATGAAGTCATATGTCCAACTTGTTTGGAACTTAGGGGGCAAATCCACCAGCAAGATTTATCTGAATTTGTTTTTCTTCTTCACCTCGTGCGTTCCTGTAAATTAATTGAATTTTTGTGTTTTTTAGGCTCCATTTGTCTAATGTAACGTCTGTTACCAATGACAAATAAATTAATGAAATTATAACTTAGAAATTGATGAAAAATAATAGTTATTCTTAACATATTTTTAAAAAAAATATTTCTCTTATCTAAAATATAAAATTATATTTTTCTTTATATTTTTACATTTATGAGTATGAAATACCAAAAAATTTGATTTTGGAAAATAAAATTCAGAAACATGAAAAATATTTTCCGCTAAAAAACAATTTCAGCCAAACAAATAGAGCGTTTTTGTGTTTTTTTTTCCTTTTAGTTCAGTTTGATACGTTAATTGTAATAGTTTTCTTTGAGAACACTTCTATTGAAATTGCATGCATGCATGCATGCATGCATGCTTTTTAAGTGATTTAGGGTTTCGGATCTAACGTGTGAAAATGGAGAAGAGACACTGCTAAATATACAATTCAGACTCTGTTTGTTTGGATGAATTTATTTTTTTTATTTTTAATATTTAATATTAATAAAAATAAATTAACAAAATTATAATTTAAAAATTAATAAAAAAATAATAATTACTCTTAACTTTTTTTAAAAAAATATTTTTTATTTAAAATAAAGAATTATATTCATTACATTTTTGAAAATACTTAAGTATAAAATACGAAAAAATAAGTTTTCAAAAAATAAAATTTAAAAATATGAAAAATATTTTTTGAACAAAACGGATCATCAATGTATCCTTTCAATTCACTGCCAAGTTTGTTGAATTATTTCAAGCTTAGGACATGGCAAGTCATTTCTGCATTAACAGGATGGAAGGCCTTGGCTTGTCATTTCTGTGTATTTTGAAGGGAACATTCAACAAACCCTCTTTAAGACATTTTTCTTATCTAACCAACCTCTTTTACCTAAAAGGAAACACATGGACTCCTATGTTTTTAATTTTAAATATCAATTAAATTCTTTTTTTTTTTTGACAATTTCACCATCAGGTCCAATCATGTTTTGCAAATATATATTATTGACTTTTAATCTTTCATTTTTATGTTGATTATGTGAATATGAATCATAAGAATTGTGTGAGAACTTGTACGTTCGTAGTCGTTTGAATCAAATTTTATGAACAGTCTTTATTTATCAATGCAAAAGCAATTGTGAAATGAATTTCAGGACGGAATTAATGATGGACAAGGGGTCGGTCGTCCTATTTTGCCGTATTTAATTCTTTAATGTAATTTATATATTAATATATTTTGAAGAGTGAAAATTTTATGGTACTCTAATAATGCTCTTTAAATTAATTGTCAACATTTATTTATGTATAATTCACCAAAAATGTAGTCAAAATATCAAAAAAAAAAATTCAAAACTGAACTTCAACTCCTTAATGACCTAAACAACATAGTTTGCTAAGAATATTTCTTTACAAGCTTGTAAAAAAAAGTGATCCCTCTGGAAATGATGGAAACAGCATCAATCTTTCAGAACTCACTTCATGGCATTGTGTGATGGTCAGAAGGGTTCAAAGTTCATTCAAGATAGTATCAGAAAACAGTGTTGATTTAGCAATGGAAGACCCTATGAAATGAAACATTTGGATTAAAAACTCTGTAAATGGGAACAAAGAGGAGACAATTGTTGGGTAGGTACAGCTTGCAGGGTTATCTTTGTATAGGTTGTTGAGATAAATATTTGTCGAATGTTCATTGGAACAGAATCCCAACGACGTTGAAATTTTTGGTTCAATGATTTGAGCTATTCTTGGAGACAACAATATAAAACATAGGAACAACTAAATCTTTCGAACTTGATATCTATTTTCCAAAGTCGGGAGATTTTTTCTATTCTGAATTTAATTAGATACTCATCTTATCATCCTCAACCCGTACAACACATCATATGTCATTCAATCACATCCTGCATCCTTTCTTACTCTCTCCTTTTTCCTTCCTAATGAAGTTGGCGCAAAAACCAGATTCAGCTAGGTTTGAGTTTGTGGGCAAACTGGAAAGAGGGAAGGTGCAGTTCGAAAATCACATCTACACCCAATGAGATTGTGCAAGAAACATGGAAGAAATTCCCTCATGGTTGGAAATCTTTTTGTGTGGATGCTGCAACATTTACTGACAATGGAGCTATTAGCATGATTCTTATAGATCACTCTGGTGGCTTCCAAAGTGCAGTTGTTAAATCATATGAATATCTAAAAGACCTAGTCATATTGGAGGTACTTGCTATAAGAGAAGCCTTAAGTTGGACAAAAAAGAAAAAGCTCTCGGGTTATTATAGAATCTGATTGCCAAGTAGCCGTAAATCATATAAACGGGAATGAGTTTTTCTCTTCTAATTATGGTTTACTGATTTTAGATTGTAAAGACATTCTGTCAACTCTCGTGAATGTACGAGTTGTTTATTTAAGGCGATCTGCGAATTTTGCTGCCCACACTCTTGTAAGAGTAGCAGGTTTATTTACAGCTCACCAAGTATAGAGCACACATGCTCCTCATTGTATTCTTGTCATTTTGGCTACAGATTCAATGGAATGATCAACAATTTCTGTCAAAAAAAAAAGGTTTGATAAATTTCTGTCGTAATCGTAATACCAGTTTGAACAAACGTTTTTTTTTTGCATGATGTTTGCATTTAATTTTTGTGATTAAAAGTAAAATGTCCATTAGAAAGTAAAAAGAGACGATTTATTGAAGAAATTATAATTGAAATCAAAGAAAACAATTAATGTTGTGATGTAGCAAATACCTATAATATCTAACATAATAACAATGTATAAATCTAACTGTACACAGTAGTCCACTAATAACCATGGCCATCTGTTGTTTGGATTGAAAGAGTTGGTGATAAGTCCAGGATGGATTAGGGCATGTCCAATAGCCTCTTTTAAAAGATTTTTTCTTTTAATTAAGAGAGTTATGTAAAAAAATAGATATCCAACAGTCTCTTTTAATTTTAATCAACTCTCTTAATTGAGAGAGTTAACTTTTTTGGCTCTCCTACTTTGAAGAGCCAAAAAGTGACTCTTTTAAATATTTTATTATTTTTTTACAAAGCCTTCCCATCACACCCATCATTTTGCCCTTAAACCCATCTTATTCCTCCAAATGCCTTTAGCTTTAGTGAATAAAATATTATTAAATAGTGGTGTAAAAGAGTGGTTTAAGAGAGTCTAGTGGAGTAGAGTTGTAGTTTTTAACAAAAGTTGATTAAAAGAGTTAATAAAATATAATATTTAAGAGAGGATTTAAGAGAGGTTGTTGGACATGGCCTAATCGTTCCAGTGGTAAAAAATCGGAGGAATCTTTTAAAAGTCTTGAGAATTGTCAAAAAGAGTATTTTTAATCATGGAAGTTGATGAAAAGAAGGATAAATGAATAGTAGGGCCTAGTTTTTAGGTTTTTATATGTGTTTCCCAGGTCATCATTAACTAACTCTAAAAGGCTAATAGGACACGTGTATTTTGTCTTTTTAGGCGAGTAGACCCGACACTTTAAGGTCAATCCTTATTTTAGTTGGAGCAAATTTTAATCAGCATTTACCTTAGAACAGCATGCCCATGGGGTCCTTCTCTGTACAGACCTGCTACTATCTTTTTTCAACCTTTTATTTCGTTTGCTTTCACCCTTTCTTCACTCAATTCAGCACAAATCATGCCCAAATTAACTCAATAAATCCTTAAACACTTGAATCCCATAATTATGCCAAAAATAATAAATGCGACGCAAATATGCACAAATAACGACATGAATTATGTATAAAAATATGTCTAAAACACAACCTATCAATTGTATAAATTGTACTCTTTCTGTGTTTCATTTAAACCTGTGAACTAAGGTCTATAATGTTATCGTATATTTTATATTCTTTTCTGATTTACTATATTTGTGTTCTATATTCTTTATCTGTATTTTGTATTCTTTTTTGAAAGTTGTGTTTGTATTCTATATCCTATGTCTTATATATATTATCTTATAAACATGTAAATTGTGTACACATATTATGTATCATTGTATTTACTATTGTACAATACTCTATTGTACTATCCTGTACTCCTGTCTTGAATAATATATTGTACTCTGGTCTCCATTAATATACTGAACTATACTTTACTAGGCTATACTCCAGTCTCCAATAATAAACTTTGAATTTATAATTTACGTATCTGTATAAATAACTATGTATCCTGTGAACCCCTGAAATTAATTCCTGATTATTTTTAATTAATTAAAAAACGTGTATAATTTTTTCTTTACAAATATATCATGCTTACTAAAGTTATGCATGTGGATATTAAAAATACAATGTGACAAGTAAAATAATTTATTCAAAATCCTTTTACAACTCAATTCCTTTATTCCAATTGTGCTACGTCGACCCCTCTCGTGGAAATCTTACTAAACCTGCATACATAAAACATTTGTAAGCAAAACAAATACGAGTATTAAAACTCAGTGAGTGAATACCCACATGTCATTATCTAAACCAATCTAACCTAATGCAATCGTATATTCAAGCACACACAATTTTAGTTCATTTCTTCTTTCTTCTTTACTAAGTGTCATGCATATTAATCCATTTTCCCTAATTCTGTTCCATAATTTGCATGCATCAAATTTACATTTATGACTTCCTTCAATCAACCTTTAATTCAAACATCCTATACATTCAAACATCTATTACCCAATTAAATCATATGATTCGCACAATTATGCATAACTCTATTCATATTTAATAAAGCCATTAACATTCAATTTATCACCAATGACCAAATTCAATTTACCATAATTTGCACAACGGGTTTACAGTGGGTTGACACGAGCCGTGTGTGTCAACACAGGGACCGTGCCGATATATAAGTTACAGTGTTTGCAGCACGAGCTCGTGTTCGTTAGCATGGAGGTTGTGCTAGCATACTGGAATTACAGTAACTGGACACGGGACTGTGTTGGTGAGCACGGGGACCGTGTCATCCTACTATCACCTCAAATACATAACAATTGTAAATGTTTTTCTCATGTTCCTGCACAATGTTATTTTCTCAACACGACACAACATTCACAAGCATGCTCACCACAATTATTTCAACACCAAACATCTCAATCCACATGCATACAATCATTTCTTCTCAAACTAACATAATCAAACCACTACATACCAATACATATAATCATTGTTGTAAAGCATACGTCAACCATTAACCAATGTTTTCAAGAACACTAGTGAAGCATATAAGGTATGCACTTCGCAACAACAAGTCCCAATACAAACATAGCCAAACAAGACAAGCAAAATTTCATGAAACCTCCCATAATACAACAATCTCAATGTAGCATATTTATTTATCATAGTTCATACACAAATCACGAATGTATGGATGCATGTTTGGTTCCAAGACTGCATTTGTAACAAAATGCTCATGCACACTCAACAATGCTCGCTCATTGGGCCAATCCCCCTTTTAGCTAAATCGTGGACCTCTCGCTCCGGTATGGGCCAATCCCCATTTCTTTATGAGCTCTCGCTCAAATTTGGGC
>CANYCX013133228.1:0-10173 GCA_948193385.1 Breynia disticha f. nivosa | reverse complement strand
CCTTCTACTTAAAACTCCATTTTCAAGCACCAAAATCATGAAGTAACCCTAAAATTTGATACCCATGGTTACTACACATCCATACCTTCCAAATAAATCCGATTTTACTCAATTCAAAGCTAAATTGAATGAGAAATCACCTCCTAAAATTCAACCATGAAAAAAAACGTGATTAATGGAATCACATCGGAGAAAACTTACCGAATTAAGATCTCTACTCGATCCTACACCTTCCGATCACCAAGACTCGATATGGTTCGGGTTAAGCTAGAGTTTTCGGAAATCACTTCAGGTTTTTGGAAGCATATAACGTGAATTTGGATGAAGGTAGTGAGAGATAGGAAGATACATATATATGTATATATATCGGAAAAGTCGTTTTTACCCCCAGCTCCTCATACTTAGTTTTTCTCCGATTTTTCTCCCTCCCGGTTATCCCAAGTTAACCCGATTTTAATTCTTAATATCTTATACACTCTCCCACCATTTTATAATTAATTCTTTTTGTGAAAAATTTCCACTCACATATTAATAAAATAATTCAAAATTTCTTAAAAACTCTTAAAAATGGAGGGCGCTACAGAGCTCACACTAATATGTGCATGAATAAGAAAGAGATACTGCCTCTAAGAGCAAGAGGTCTAATTTATTGAGAAAAAAGGGGATTACCATTAAGAATAAGAGCTCTAATTTATTGAGAAAAGGAGGATTCCCACAATAGCGAGATCTAATGAGAAAACGAGATTGTCCATAAGAGTGAGGCTCTAATTTATTGAGAAAAGGAGGATTTCCCATAAGAGCAAGAGCTCTAATTTACTGAGAAAAAGAGGGATTTCCCAAATGAGTAAAAACTCAAGAATGATGAGATTTATTATATGCAAGCATTGAAAATATTAAAAAGGATAGTTTATGAGCATTACATGTAATTCACATGTTTATCATTTTGAATATTTGTAGTGAATTGAGTATGAATGAATGAAATGAAGTGATAATGTAATTGTAATGTGGAGTGTATGGGTGCTGTGGTAGGTGAATATGTATGATTTGAATGTTTGATTTTTGAAATGGTACTTGAATTGTGATGATAATTTATTTAATTATGGATGAATAAATTTTTAAGATATTATGGCATGAGCATTGACATCATACATTGCACCATACTTTAATTTTTAAGAAATTATGGCATGATAATTTATTTAATTATGGATTAATGTAAAATCCATGCGCTAGGATATGAAAAATGCTGGCGAGAGGTTTTGAGGCACATATCATATTTAAAGTTGAAATCGATGCACAATTTATGAAATGAACTAAGGGAAAAAGCTATCCATTTATGAGATTTTGTTGATTCATTATCGACATGTGTATGATAAACTGAGGAATATGATAATATAGTTCTCACAAACATTCATTGAGCTTCTTGTGAAGATGAAGTTACATGAAATGGTTATTTTGATATTATATGAGAATGGATGATGTATGTAGAAAGTTTATCTGATGATATTGAGTGATGATATCATGAAGGCTTCGTTTTATCATTAATTAAGAGTCTACTAGAAAGATAAACGATAGTTAATTTGATGAATGAAGTGTTTTAAGTATGGAATTATAAGTGTTATATGATTTTAAATCTAGAAAACATGAGTTTTAATGTGCAGAAAGCTATGGCACTTTCTACAAGCCCATGTCTGGAAGTTGAAATTGTAGTGAACCAACATAGGGGTCATGGTACATTTCATGTGCTGTGTTTACTGGCAGTAGTTGAATATGTTGATCATGGTCCACTACACGGTCTGTGTCAGGGACCAACTAAAAATTTGGAAGTTAGCGTGGGCTGGAGGCACGACTGTGTTCATGCCATTGTTGGATACAAGAATGTTAAAATGGAATTGAACATAAAGAAACATAAATTAAGGGATGTAATATCAATGAAACAACGATAATGGGATGGTAAGGAAGTAGAGTATCACGATGAAATGCTTAAAATGCATAATGCAATTAACATTTAATGAACAAGTACATACATTCTACATAACTTGGTGCGTGTAGTAAGTATGATTACTGAGTTTTAAACTCAAAATATTTTGTCTGTATTGTGTTGATTTTAGGGAAGTAAACTATTAGTAGAGGATCTTGAGCTGAAGGTCGTCAGTGCCACTTTAATGTTTTGATGTTAACATTTAAAAAGGAAAAACGTGTGAGCATCCTAAAGTTTGAAAATAGTCTTTCATAGCTAAAGGATTTTCATGGATTGTAAAGTATTTTAATCAGTTAAATTCTTGCATGACTTATATTTACTATAATTTACATTGCTTTTAATAATTCAAATAATTTTGCAAAGCAAATTTGGGTGTCAAATTTAGTGGTATCACAGTGGGATTAGATTCCTTATGAAAAAATGCATCATTTTTCTGCACTTGCATGATTTGAGTTCTTATAAAGGGTTTTGTTTTTAAGCTAAATGATAAAACAAAGAAATGGCACCGAACCAACGCAATAAGGATCTATAAGTCAGTTCAAACCTCTTTGTATGAGTCATTGGAATTTGAACATGAATATGAGTATATAGGGTTGAAGTAAAATGAGATTTTGTGGGTGATTAAATAAGAATTTGGACATTATAGAAAGCTTTGAATGATATGAATTGCATGCCTAATGATTATATGAGATATAAGTAAGAATGAAAGTGAATGAATCACAAAGGATGTGTAGTAACTTAAAGACTACGTGATTATGAATATTTGATTAGACAAGATAGTATTTCTCCTTAAATGAATTATGTGATGAGTGAATATATATTAAAAAGGTCAAGCTTGTTGTTGTATTTAAATATAAAATGTTTTATATTGACTTATTATCGATTGCAATGGACGATAAAAATTATATTCAATTGTGAGAATGTATTTGTGTGTTTGATTTTTTTTATCACTTGTTCCATTGAATCGTATAGTGTAGATGCATAAATAAGAGGCTATGATGATGAAAATGAATTAAAAAGAAAGAAATTATTAAACATGCCAAGAGCTTTACAAAATCAAAACATAAGCCAAGGACTTAAAGTATGAGAAAATGATACCAGAGCCAAGAGCTCGAAGACATAACTTGCCTAATAATTAAAGGCCTATAGGTGGAATGGGATCACTATATGAACTTGGCTCACATCTCCTTGGAATGAGCTCACCATATGAACTTCGTCTTTGGTCTTCTTTACGAAGATACAAAAATAATAAACCTAAAACTATTACATCCTTTAAGGCATATAGACCTACTAAAAATAAACCAAAACTAAGCACATGAAGTGAACATGCAAGATCACATCAATAACAACACAACATGAAATTTCATGATGTCCAATTTTATCTTAATATCATGGGTGATTAAGAAATTGTATAATTAAGTTACAAGAACTTATGTGAGTTTTGAAAACATTCATAAAAAACAATCTTGTTTTATAACTTACAATAGACTTATGAAACTCATAATGTAAATGAACAAATCAATTGAGGAACACATTCTTTGCCATAAATTTAAATCGGTTAGCTGGTGTGGTAAGCTAAGGTATAACCTTAAACCACAATCCTTCACCTTTAATAGTTGAGCATCTAGGCATATAAAACTGATGTTAGACAATAATGAATCAACAAAACAACAATTTTGTTCTTAAACTTCATTACATATTATTTTATTAGTGCAATCAAAAGAATAGGCCAATTTAATTTTGAACCATATTCATGTTTAAAGCCTTATAAACATTAATAAAAACATAATTAATCAGTATAAAAACCACCATAAATTGGATTGCAAGTTAATTAAAAAGTCGAAACCCATGTACCCATAATAAGAAATTATAACCATATAACTATACATGTATACACACACACACACATATATATCACGAAATATATAAATTATTAATAATTTCAATAACATTCAAATATCATATATCATCTGTGACACTATTTTTTTTTCTTTAGAATAGTTTCCATTTAACCTTGAACCTTAACAAAAATACCCTCACTTGGTATTACAAAAATCCTATTGTGGTTTAATATAAAAATAGGGTTTGAAAATAGAATAATGTTTACTCAAAATTCAATTTGCAACATGTACATGCAAATGATGAAAAGTAATCATTTTAAATTAATCCCAATTCTTTCTGACCTCATGGAACGAGTCCAAAAGTGTACGATCTGTGCAATCTAACAGTGATCACATGACAACCTATCACTTCCAAAGCCACATGCAACATCCACATGAAGAAACAACGAGTATTAAAACTCAGTGATGGTATATTCATAAATCATGACACAAATTTAGGCTCACCATGATCATTCAATCATGTACACACACATTTTGAGTTTTGTTTCCTAAGTTTCTTACTAGTGAGTCATAATGTCGCACTATAATTCAAACATATGGTCTTTTTTATAGGTTTTCTATGAAAGAACGGTTTAATAAATGACTTATCCCACCAGTTTCCTAGCTCATTCTATTTAAATAGTTAGTGGAATGGTTTGTGCAATATGTTCCTCAAACCGTTCCATTCTCTGACTTGGCTTCTGTAACTTTCTAGAGATCTTCAAGTATAAAACAATTTGGAAAATAGTTTATACAAATTATTCCTTAAACTGTTTCATTCCCTAAATTGGCTTCTGTAACTTTTCAGAGGTCTTCAGATGTGGAACGAGCACATGAACAGTTTACCCTAACTATTCCCCAACTCGTTTAACCTTATGCACTAGTTTTAAAAAACAATAAATTACATCAAAACACATTTATTCCAAGGCATGCCATTTTCAAACAATATCCTTTTTATCCATGCCAGCACTCAGTACACCAACATTTATAAAACACATTTAATCTCATTCAACAATTCATTATTCATACAAATTTCTCTAACAGACATACCAACAGTTACTCACACTATTATAACGTTTCATTTTGAAAATTCCATGATTCATATAATCATTCATGTTTAGTTCACACATATTTTATTATAACAATCTCGACCATCATAACATTTTAACACACTTATGCAATATGATGCTTGATGATGCATATTCTACTCCCTTGCATCCTTTGACGCCTTATTTCCCATTGCGTCATTTGACACCAAATAAGTAAATACACCCTTTCATATCATTTTTATTTCACATATACCCTTTCTGGTCAAATTCTTTTTAATACGTCTTTTGATGCCTATATTCCTACTGTACCCTTTAACACTTCTAGATTTCCCTTGTGTCCTTTGACATCTCTGAATGAACTCCTGTGCACTTTGACACCTTTACGTGACCTTCATGCCCTTTGCCACCTCTAATGCAATCCTCCATGCCCTTTAACATCTCTAATGCATTGTGATTATAATATGCTATATATATTCACCTGGCATGAGGAAAATCACATGCCAATACTCATTCAATTAATACTACCACTTCAAATTGTTATATCGCATATCATACATCAAAATAGAGCATTTATTTATACGACTCTTACGAGACCTGACCCACAAGCACATTAACATGTTGAATACGCACTCACCTGGAATTTTTATTCTAGGATTGTTGCTTCTGCAAACTTTATTATCTAGCATCTGCGTTGTCTCTTATAAAATATAACATGCGCATGTGAATATCAAATACTCATTGTACTTCATTTTCAAAACAGCCACTTTGGTATAAAAATTTAAATTCAATTTAGTCCATATTCCCATATTTTCGTTGGTATTTCACTCTTCTTTCTCTCTCTCTCTTTTTCTTTTTCCCGAAACCCTAACGTAGCCTAACATTCCTCTAAATATTTAAGCCTATCAGAACTTTCTAATACCTACGTTTTCCCTCAGCCTCTTACCCGCTCAACATCACTCAGTTACAAATTTTGGATCCCCCTTTAGCATTTTAGGCTTTGTATCTCACATGATGATTTTGCTTAATTTGTGTTTGAAGACTCTTACTGTGCTGTTTCCGCATGTCAAGAAAAGGAAGGATGAAGGAGGAAGGAAAAAGTGTCTATGTTGGTTGATTTTTGGGTTTGAAGAGGGTTTTAGTTGGAGAGAGGTCTATTTGAGTTTTTTAGAATGTGGTTCTATAATTCTTGTTTTGTAAATTTTAAAAATTCCTCTCAACGAGAATGGCCTGGCCAAGCCCTTTGCCCACCCGCTGTCTCTCTTTCCCTAAAATGTAAAAATTTTTACAACTTAGAACGTTTGTGAGAATGACCTAGCTAGGCCATTTTCCAAACCATTTGGTATCTATATGCTTATTTTCTGTTGAAATTATTACTCTGTTAATTCATTTCGGTTATATTTAATAAAATAAAGCAAAATTCAGGGCGTTACATCATCACATATGTATATATAAGAATTCGTAACCATATGAACTTGTATACCTAGACTGTAAGTATTAATCCATGTCATATGATAATTTAAAATTCAACCACAATCTTGAACCAATGATGTGTTATGTTTTGTTTTTAACCTTCTTGTTTAATTTAAACACAAAACAATTTTTCATATTTTAAGGCATAGCTTTTGGCCAACTAGCATGATAAAACCTAATCTTGGTTTTTAACTAATTCAAAGAAATTATAGATCAAATCTTTAATTATGCAATTAAATCATACAAAACCAAACATGCAGACCTTTTATTTAAGGTTACATATTCATCATCAATGAATTTTTAGAATCTAACTATAGATTCATCTTATCCTTTTCCATGCAATCTTCCAATTTTTTTCTGACAATTTTTATTTAATAGTCATAACCTTAATCATGTAAAACCAATTTAAACAATATTATATGGCATGGATTTGATACCACTTTTAGGAATTCTTCATTCTTATGGCTAACCTCTTAAGGTGAAGAATTTTAAAGATTTTTAAGGAAAGCCATACAATTAAATCAATTAACCATTAATATTGAAGAATAGGCGTTTAAAAATTACAGTATTTTCAATCATGGTCGTTAACTCTTTGTTACGTTGAGGTTTAGGGACTACCCTTGAGTGACTCCCTTCTACTCTCACTCAAACACCCATAAAGGACAAAAGGTTTGATCTTCTTCTTTAGCTTTACAATTCATAACCCTTGAATCAATCCAACCAAGTGTTTTTATGACTTGTTGAATCCAACCAAAGAGAATAAAATTAATGCATTAGATGTATGCCATCTATGAGTGGGTAATTATAATGGCTCATTGTTGATTTAGGCCATAGCCCCAAGTATTATCTATTGACTAGATTCATAATTAAATTAACTCAATTTATCTTTCTATTATATCTGTGAATTTAGAAAGAATTGAATTCCATGATTGAGTATCTCAATGCTTAAGTTGGCATATGTGATGTATATGCATGTAGGACCTTTGAAGGGAGAGATTTTTTTCTAAACATCCCTTTCTGTCATTACTATAAGAATAGTAACTAAACTAAGACTAGCATGCTCTCTTTGACTTAGTGGGTTTGATCATACGAAACATAAAGACGTGGGATGTTAGTCAAAAATCATGGATACATGTCTAAGATATAGTATTTGGTTTAGATCTGCCAATGAGAACAATTACATAGTTTAGAGTTATAAATAGTTCTCATGTGCAAGTCTTATATCAGAGTTCTTAAACCTAAATTCTCTATGAAACTCTAGATGAATTTTTTGTAAACGTTAACATACTCCTAATGTGCCCATAAAAACGTTACAAGTATGGGCATGATAAGGTATACATATGTTCATGTTAGAGAGCATGCACGAAGTGAAGCGATTATCCACTCTCGATATGAGAGAAAATGCCTTAACCAATTGATCAAAATTGGAAAGAGTTTGGCCACACACAGATGAAATAATGAGTTTCATTATTTATCTGAAAGAGTTCAGTGCAACTAAAATAATAAGAAAAGGAATTAACAAAATAAGGATGACTATTCCATGCCCTTGTAATTCTGGCATTAAGGGTAAGAGACTATGTAAGACTAGTTTAGGTCAATCAAGTGTCACAACATTCTCATTTAATTTGGATTCTCATAGCTTTTTTATAGAGTTTTTATGAACTTTAGCATTTAATTATCCCTAATGCCAACTTTAAATTAGCCTATAGGATTGCACACAAAGGCTATTTCTTAAAAGGGTAAAATTGACATTTCCATTTCAAACGTATATTTGGGTCATTTTAAGGATAAATATTTATAGAAATAAAATGGGGAATTCGAACAAAAGTTTAGTCCCGATAAATAAGGAATGCACGGCCATGAGAAGATGTAGTTGTTAAGTAGTCAAATAACACAAGGATTAGAAGGTTTAGGACATAATGGAGAGGATCACGTTTTAGACATGTTATGTCCTGTAATTATGATTCAACCTTATCTCTTAGTACCTTAATTATCCTAAGTTGATTAAGCCTAGAAGTTGAATTTAAATTCTAATCTAATCAAAATATCAATAAGATAAACATAAGCAAGAGCTTATATAGAGATAGGATTTATCTCTTCTCATTTTTCTCCTTCTCTTCTCTTAGTCATGCCCTATAAATAAGAAGATGTACTCTTTTTGTTTGCTCTTCTTCTTGGCCAAAATTTCAAGCTTACAAAGATGAGAAAAAATTCAATTATTTTTCTTAGTAATCTCTTTGTTTTATGTGGGTGTTCACAACGAGTTATGGAATAAGAATCCATTACATGAGAATTTAAAGAAGATGAGAAAACAAAAACATAATGTTTCAAATAATTATCATCATAATTTGGAACACATTCTAGAATTACTTTAAGTAATTATTGAGAATTGTTTAATCAACTAATGACTTGTGTTAAACCAACTTAATATAAAGTATCCAAATGTATGAAGATAGATTGTGTTTATTTAATTGGGACTAAGTCAAGTACAAAGCGTGTTCATGGTATATCTAACTTGAATAAATATGGCTCATCTTTTGTGTTAAGAGTCGAGTTCATGAAAGGAACAACTTGAGTAGAGGTCAATGAGCATTTGTTATAGACTGCCAAGTAAGCTATTGAACTTACTAAGGATAAGTATCATATATACACAAGATTTGAAAGCATTGTGAATTTCTAGTTGGTGACTAAACATTCGTAATTAAAGGTGTCATAAGTGGATAGAAAACTCTTATAAGTAAACTATGTAACTGAATCAAATATGGAATTTGAGCAACTTACAATAAGGTTTGTTATAGAGAAGGTTGTGGAATAAGTGATTTCTCTATTGGTTTAGGAATGAGTAACATTCTCATCCTAACACCCTACAATTAGTGAAATGATTAATTGAATTACAAATAAATTGAATATATTATAACTTAGAGTAAGTTAGAATGTTGATGTAGGTGAGAGTTAAGATAGAAATAAAGTCAAATTTATGTATTCATTGAATAGTAAGTTAGTATTTGGAGCGTGTTGACAAAACAGTGACCTAGCTCCTAGGCAGAGTATGAGCACGGCAGAGTATGAGCACGACAGTGTTGAGTATGACCACGACCATGTTTCTTAAACATGAATTATAACATGGTGGTCATGGTATTGGCCGTGTGAGTGACCATAGACTGTGTTGAAGACTACACGACCGTGTTGATCGAGTAAATTCATATGAATCTTGAAAATTAAAGCATGAGGGTGAAAAAGATAGTTTCAAATATGGAAATTGAAGTAGGCAGGTGAGAGAAGAGGTAGAAAAAAAGTGTAACATTTTGGAAATTTTTCGTCAATAAATGACAATAAATTAATGTTTAAATGTTAATATAAAAGGTATACGAAAGGTTGATTGAAGGTTGACGTTAAATAAAATGATTTAAATTAAAAAAATTCGGATGACGTGGAGTACGCGTAGTGGACAGCAGAGTACGCGGTGTTGCTGCCACCCCGCGTAGTTTTCGACCATCCCGTGTACTTAGCTGACTGATTGAAAAAAAATAGAAATGACACCATTTCGGATTTTAGGGAAAATGGGAACCAAAATACATGTTAAATACACATATTCTTCACAGAAAATGGCTAAGGAAGGTGCTTGGCAGGGGAGATAATTCTGGAGCAATTTTGGGTGATTTTTCTGTGGAGGAAATTGCATACAAAGTGGAGGTAAGATGGTTAAGTTTATATGTAGTTGATTTTGAGTTTATAGTTGAGTTTTGATGAAGTTAAATGGTTGAATACTTGCTGGAATGATGGAATTTGATTGCTG
>CANYCX013132608.1:0-10163 GCA_948193385.1 Breynia disticha f. nivosa | reverse complement strand
ATAAAAAAAAATATTTATTATATATTTTTATTTTTTATAAAAAAAATAATATATATATATATATATATATATATATATATATATATATATATATATATATATATATATTTTTTTTTTTTTGAGTTTGAATGGTATGGATAGAGATAATAGCATATGATAACAGACATTTCCACAACCATATTCTTCTCATCCTGCTTTCATAGATTCTTTCTTCTTCTTCTTCTTCTTCTTCTGTTTCTTCTTGTTGGTAATTAGTGTGTCCATGAATTCATTTTAGCTGTTCATATCACCTGATATTTTTACTGCTCACACTAAAAATTACTTCACCTTCTTGTTGTGTTACAAATATAAAATAATTCAGAGTCAAAGTTTAGTAACATGACATGACACCACACGGTGCTCTCATGTTTCTTGGTTTCTGCTATTATTTCATTTCAAGAGCTTAAAGTCTCTTGAAAAAAGTTGGTTTTTCTTTGCTGGGTTCGTAATTCAGCGATAAATTTCAAGTCTTTTTAGTCTGTTTTGTTATTTTTGGTTTTGTTTTGGTGGTTGGGCAGGACAAGAAAGAAAGAAAAAAGAAACTTGATAGGTTCTTGTCCAGAATTAGACATTCAGAATCAAAGGATTCTTTTATTCTTTGTTATGGATGTGTGAATTTCTTATCTTGTTTCAATCATGGGTTCTTTTCATTCTGTATTTCCAAACTCTGTAGGTAGATAAGATAGCATCTTTACAAAGAAACCCTTATCTTGTTTCCACTTTCTTTTTTCCTCTTTTCAGTGAAGTTTGGAGGTTAGTAACTTCTTGTTCTTCTTCATTTCTTAATGTTCTACTGCTTCTTCCTCCTGTAGTTTCAAGGTTAGAATTTTCTTGATGTTGGTTTTTGTGAGACAGTTTTCACTGTAGATTTCATGGTGGGTCTATCTCTGTTTTTATTTTTGTTTTTCTAGCTGGGAGTACCAGTAAGTCAGACCAATTTACCTCCAAAGATACTAAATTTCCGACTTGGTTATTGTTTTTGATGAATTTGCTTCATGCATTCGGTTTTGGTTACAAGGTGGGGCAAGTACTTTGGACAATATGTTACTGGATTTTGTCATTAATTTCAGTGAACTGGTCTAGTAATTGTGGAAATTCTGAGATTCAGACCAATTCACTTGGTCATGGTAAAATGGGGATCAGATTTTGGGAAAAGATTTCTGCGAACATTTGTGAGATGCATCATTATTACCAGTATATTGGGTCTAAAAAACTTAAGAGAACATGGTGGAAAAAGCTTTTGGTGACATGGATAATTGTTTGGATTATTGCCTCTTTTTGGATATTCTTGTACATGCATTCTCAAGCATTTGAGAAGAGAAAGGAGACACTAGCAAGCATGTGTGATGAGAGGGCTAGAATGTTAAATGATCAGTTTAATGTTAGCATGAACCATGTTCAGGCCTTGTCCATTTTGATCTCAGCTTTTCATCATGGAAAGAACCCTTCTGCAATTGATCAGGTTAGCTAGATCGTGTTTTATGTTACTGCAAGTTTTGATCTTAATTATCTGCATTTAATGCTTAGACATAACGTTATTCATGATAGCTTAGTTCTTACTGGTGTATAAGTTTTGGGCATTTTTTTCAAATCTGCCAATGTCTTTGTGGCGAACTGGATCTGAGCTATTTCCCTGTTCAGTGTTCACAATTAGTTGGTCCAATGCACAATCTAACTTCCATGATTTTGTAGAGAACTTTTGCTAGGTATACTGATAGAACTGCTTTCGAGAGGCCTCTTACAAGCGGAGTGGCATATGCTGTAAGAGTTCTCCACTCTGAAAGAGAACAATTCGAGAAACAGCAAGGCTGGACCATTAACAGGATGGATACTCTTGAACAAAACCCAGTTCACAAGGATGATTATGCTCCTGAAGCATATGAACCATCTCCAGTTCAAGAAGAATATGCCCCCGTCATCTTTGCGCAGGATACCATTGCACATGTGGTTTCTCTTGATATGCTTTCTGGAAAGGTGAGCTTGGTTTCATTTTATTGCTGTTTTGTGCACCTAAATATATACACCTCCCTGGAAGAATATCTGAATTTCTTTACATTGTTCCTTTATTGAAACTTCACTTGGTTTCAAGTGTGATTTGACTCATGGCTGGAGATTGAAACTTTATCTTGACACAATCGTCTTGTAATTTTGTCCGGGAAACTTTTTTTTCCTTCTATTACTAGTTTGTACGGTAAATTCATTGGAGTGTTTTTTGCACATTTATTCTTATAGGAGGATCGAGAAAATGTGTTGCGTGCTCGAGAATCAGGAAAAGGAGTTCTCACTGCTCCTCTCAGATTACTTAAAACCAACCGCCTCGGGGTTATTTTAACGTTTGCGGTTTACAAAACAGATCCTCCTTCAAATGCAACTCCTAAAGAGAGGATTCAATTAACTGACGGGTACTACTAAGTATTTTAGGATTCTATGTAGAATTCATATTTGTATTTGTTTGTACTATCAGGATAGGTTAAGATGTTACAGAATCAAATGCAAAATAATGAAATCTTCTGTGATTTAGTAATTAGGCTTTCAGCTTCTACAACATTCTTTCTATTGTGAAACAGTTATCTTGGAGGTGTATTTGATATGGAGTCACTTGTGGAGAAGCTGCTTCAGCAACTCGCAAGCAAACAAACGATCCTTGTGAATGTGTATGACACAACTAATCAATCTTGCCCGATTAGCATGTACGGATCGAATGTGTCAAATGACGACTTGCAACACACTAGTCCTCTTAATTTTGGGGATCCCTTTAGAAGGCATGAGATGCACTGCAAGTAAGCAATAAACATTCACTCTTTAGTCCAACTTTCCGGAAAGATGTTGGTAGTTGTCGTGTGATTTTATATGTGCATATTTCAGCTGTCACCATAGAAATTCCCCAAAAAAAAGTCTTCATTCAGTTGAAATGATTGCATAATCTAAGGGGACTTTTGTGCAGATTTAAGCATAAGCTACCCTGGCCGTGGTTAGAAACAACAACCTCTATTGGTATCCTTGTGATTGCAATGCTTGTTGGGTATATCTTCCACGCAACCATGAATCATATTGCTAAAGTAGAAGATGATTGCCAGAAAATGGAAGAGCTCAAGAAACAAGCTGAGGATGCTGATATTGCCAAATCTCAGGTATTTGCCTCATTTACTTGGTAGATTTAATTATATATTAAATTTATTTGCATGTGGTCCTGATAAAAATCTTCTTTCTTTAGTTTCTTGCCACAGTTTCCCATGAAATTAGAACCCCAATGAATGGTGTTCTAGGTGAGTTTTGCATTTTGTATATGTTGATTATCATCACAATTACTTATGCATTATGTTTTTAAATTGAAGGACATCATAGCTGCTGGATCAACCAAGCCTTGACATATGTTTCTATTTATTTTTCAGGAATGTTACAAATGCTTATGGACACAGAATTGGACGTCACTCAACAAGATTATGTGAGGACTGCTCAGGCCAGTGGAAAAGCTCTAGTTTCACTTATAAATGAGGTTTTGGATCAAGCAAAGATTGAATCTGGTAAACTTGAGCTTGAGGCAGTGCCATTTGATATGCGGGCAATTTTGGATGATGTTTTGTCCCTCTTTTCTGGAAAATCCCAAGAAAAAGGACTTGAGGTAATTAATATCTTTCTAGTAAAGTGTTGTACCTTTGTTCTTTTTCAGTAGTGTTTGAGTTTCACCGTCTAATATCTGAATTTGGCAATTTGTTTGGAATGTGCAGTTGGCAGTTTACATCTCTGATAGAGTTCCTGAGACGCTAATTGGAGATCCAGGGAGGTTTCGGCAAATCATCACCAATCTCATGGGGAATTCAATCAAAGTAATCATGCAAAGTTTTTATGTTTGATTGAACATGCATAGTACTATTTTTTTTTCGTTCTTATTCTGAATCATAATGTTTTTATCAGTTCACTGAGAAAGGGCACATCTTTGTCACTGTCCACCTTGTTGAGGAAGTTGCGGAGTCGATAGATATAGAGAGAGAAGCATTGCCATCATCAAGAAACACCTTGAGTGGTTTTCCTGTTGCAGATAGGAGGCGTAGCTGGGCACGATTTAGGAATTTTACGGCAGAAGGTCCGGGCAGTTCATTCTCATCATCCTCCAATGATCACGTTAGCATAATTGTGTCAGTGGAGGATACAGGGGAGGGGATTCCTTTAGAAGCCCAGTCTCGCATGTTCACTCCTTTCATGCAAGTTGATCCATCCATATCTCGAACCCGTGGAGGCACAGGTATTGGCCTGAGCATAAGCAAGACATTGGTTCGTCTTATGAATGGGGAAATAGGGTTTGTGAGCGTACCAAAACTGGGGTCAACTTTTACCTTTACTGCTGTCTTTACAAACGGTTGTGTTGGACAAAAAACCAGCAACCAGTTTAACAATTTGTCATCAGAATTTATTGGCATGAGAGCATTACTTGTGGACAATAGACCTGTGAGGGCTCAGGTTTCTCGATATCATATCCAGCGTCTTGGAATTCAGGTCGAGGTGGGTTTTGATGTAAGCCAAGGTTTATTAAGCAGTGGGAATACAGTTTTTGACATGTTCTTTGTTGAACAAGAACTATGGGATAGAGATAAATGTTTTGCTGGTAATTTGGGGAACCTAAATCATGGTGTTTCTCCAAAAGTTTTCATTCTGGCTAATTCTCTTAGCCATTCGAAAACAATCAAAGTAAATTCTGGTCTTGAAGAGAGTAAAATTATAAAGCCCTTAAGGGCAAGCATATTGGCTGCTTCTTTGCAACGAGTGATGGGTGTTGGAAAAAAGGCCAACCCTCGCAATGGAGAACTCCGTGCTTTGTCCCTTCGCAATCTCCTCCGAGGTAGAAAAATTCTCATTGTGGATGACAATGGAGTGAACCTCAAGGTTGCTGAAGGCGCTTTGAAAAAATATGGAGCCGATGTGGTTTGTAAGCTGAGTGGCCAAGAAGCTATCGAATTGCTTGAGCCACCTCACAGTTTTGATGCCTGTTTCATGGATATCCAGATGCCCGAAATGAATGGGTACGTGTTCTTCATTTTTCGAGATAGCAAATAGTCAATTGTAGATCCCAAGTGTGGTTCTTTGCTTTATTGATATTGATCTGCCTTGGTGTTTTATCTTTCAAGAATTAAACCTGCTTTTGAAGTTTTGCGACTTTTTATTCCTCAGTTTTGAAGCCACTAGAAGGATTCGTGCGAAGGAGCGTGAAATAAACGATCAAATTCAGAGTGGAGAGTTACCCGTTGAAGCTTATGGAAACATAACCAAATGGAAGGTTCCCATTCTAGCAATGACAGCAGATGTTATCCAAGCAACTCATGAAACATGTTTGAGTAAGGGAATGGACGGGCATGTTTCAAAACCTTTTGAAGCAGACCAACTGTACCAGGCAGTTTTACCATTTTTCCAGTCAACTTCCAATGTCGATTCATAGAGCCGCCTACCGATGAATGCTGACTGCATAAAATCAGCTTGTTCTCCGGATAGTTGGCTCGTGGAAAGCTCGATTAGTTTAACGAATTCTTTCAAAGGTAAGCGTTCTTTAACATGATATTACGATGTGCTAGATTTCAGGCATAATGTGTTAGCGTTTAAAGGTCGATATGACTCGACTGTTGACTTTATTGATGTGTTGGGAATCTCTCTCTCTCCAGGAAAACATTGATTGCGGCCGAGAATGTAAATACAAGTCATGATTGATTGTGATTGAAAACTTAATTGATGGGGCACACCACTATTTTACTGGTTCTGCGGAAGAGTTGAATCAAACTTCCAAGCAGTACAGTTATGTCCATTATGTGCAAAGACACAGTTTAAACCATCAAGTTCCACTCCACTTGCAGTGGACGAGGAAATTCGCTCATTTAGATTGGTTTTGTAGGAGAAGAAGGTTTCGCATGTAAATTTGTCCGAAGACATTTCAAGTCTTCTTAAGATGGTTGGTTGTAACTTGTATTATAGTTAGGTAGATGCTGTTCGAACAACGTAGTATGTTACTGTGTGAGAAATGTAGGATTGTATATAAACCATTAAAACAGCATGCTTGTAGGAAATCTAGTAACTTGTACAGACACATTGTATCAAAGCTTAGCAATCTAAGCAGTTACGATTCAGAAATTTTTGTCGACGGACGAAAAGAGACGAGAATGGAAGGCAATATAAGGAGCGTTATGACAGAGGAGTGATTGTTGTTTCCGTCCACTCTTCTGAATCTAATCACTAGTTCCATTTGAACGGAAAACATTGTTTGGAGTTCAAGTACCTTAAATATTAGTTTTGATACAATAAAATACCTAAAGTTAGAATTGTTTTATTAGAGTCATTAATATTTAGTTTGTGTTTCACTACAGTACCTTAATTATCAATTTTGTTTAACTGCATACCTTAAATTAGTTTTGTTTCACAAGAGCCATTAATATTTAATATATGTTTTAACATAATACCTTACTATTATATTAAATAAATAAAAAGTAATTTTATGTTTTTAATCTCAATTTTTGTGTAAGTTTAGTTTTAAAATATATTAAATTTAACATTTAATATTTAGATATTTTATTATTTTGAAATTTTACTGCACATAAATTTTTAGATAATATTAACACTATATAATTAAGTTATATTTTATTTATAAGAGAAATATTTATTAATAATTCTATTGATATTTTTAATCGCTTATTAATGATTATGATATAAGCAACTATTAGTATTAGCACTATATAATTCACTTTATAAAGTAATTTGTATTAAAATATTAGTTGCTTCGTAAATGCCTCAATCATTTTTTATATATTTTTTTTCATATTCCTCTAAGAATCTAATTCAATTCATATTATAATAAATACTATTATTAATATCAATAATATAAGAAAAATATTTTAATTTATTTATTTACATTGTAATTGTTATTTTAAATAGTGTAAAAGTAGTAAAATGATTGAAAAGAAAAATAATTTGACTTTAAATATATTTTTAGTATAATACAACTAAAATCATCGACAAACCTTAATCATTTAATTAGTTTTAAACAATCTTAACAACTAATAATTACCCATATGGTAATTATTAATAAACGATTAAGAATATCAATAAAATTATTAATAAATATTTCTTTTAGAAATAAAATATAACTTAATTATACATTACTAATATTATCTTAAAAATAAAATATAACTCGGTTTTAATATAAACTAATATATATTGGCTTGTACTCATCTCTGTAAGTTTTTAGCCCCTACCTTTGATGATTGATAATGAATAATTGTTTCTCTATTCATGAATATATGTCTCATTGGCCGAACCATGTTAAATTCTTGTTGTCTTATCTTGTTTCCGTATTTACTCTATCGCAATTTTCTTACAGATTTAATATATAATTGGCCTCTATGAAAATTTACTCTATTGGAGGACATCTCGAGAAAAAAAAAAAGCAGTGTTTACTATCTATACATTTTCAGGTGTTAATTAAACTTGCAGGGTACACAATGACGAACGGCTTCAACACTCTCTTCAGTTTTTTCGGCAAAATAAGAGACAAGTCGGTTTTTTCATATATATTTGCTTCTCTCAACAAGACACTCGGCGGACAATATATTTACGATAGATACGGTCTTTTAACTATCTTTGGTAAGAAAATATATCTTAAAAAAAACGAAACTAAAAGTAAATTCTGTTCTTTTCTTTAAATTTCTGTTTTTACAGACTAAAGAGTTAAGAATTGGTTAAAATATTGCAGGATTGACACTCAATTTCCTTTTGGCCGTACTAAGTAAGTGATATTTCAATTAAGGCTTTGTCATCTAAAGATTTGAAAATGCATTTACAATGTTTTTCTAATTCTTTTGCAGTATCAGCAAAACTATTTTCATGTCTTGTGGGGTTTATATGCTTAGCTATCTTCTTGACATATAAATGGAGGACAAGGCATTTATCCTCATATGACAATATTGAAAAATTTTTACAGAATAATCAGAATTATTTAATGCCAATTAGGTATTCTTATTCAGAAATTAAGAAAATGACTAAAGGTTTCAAGGAGAAGCTAGGGAAAGGAGGTTATGGCTCAGTGTATAAAGGAAAACTTCGTAGCGGTAGATTTGCTGCAATAAAAATGTTGGACAATTCCAAGGGCAATGGACAAGATTTTATTAATGAAGTGGCCACCATCGGAAGAATTCACCATGTCAATGTGGTAAGATTAATCGGTTTTTGCGTCAAGGGTTCAAAACGTGCTCTTGTATATGAATTTATGGATAATGGGTCTCTTGACAAACACATATTCTTTAAAGATGGTAGCCTACCGATCAACAATAAGATGATTTTTGATATTTCCCTTGGAGTGGCTCATGGAATTGAATATCTTCATGAAGGATGTGATATGCAAATTTTGCATTTTGACATCAAGCCTCACAATATCCTCCTTGATGAAAAATTTATTCCTAAAATTTCAGATTTTGGATTGGCAAAGTTGCATTCTACAGATCAGAGTATTGTGTCTCTTACAGCTGTTAGAGGTACATTGGGTTACATCGCTCCAGAATTCTTTTATAAAAATATTGGAGGCATATCCTACAAAGCCGATATATATAGTTTTGGAATGTTATTAATGGAAATGGTAAGGAGAAAGAATACGAAAGATTTTACAGAGCATACAAGTCAAATTTACTTTCCATCATGGATTTATGAGCAGCTTATTGAAGAGAAGAAAGAAATTAAGTTTAGAGATGAAATAGAAGACGAAAGCAACATGGTGAAAAAGATGATCATCGTATCTTTGTGGTGTATCCAACTTAATCCTGTGAATCGTCCTTCTATGCATAAAGTTATAGAGATGCTGGAAGGAGAGGTTGAACGTCTAAAAATGCCTCCGAAGCCATTTTATGCACCCCAAGAGACACCTAGAAATGACGCTGGGCTTAACACAAAACCAGAAATATCGTCATCAAATGCATCAAGTGATTATTCGAACTCTATTAGTTTGGTTATTGGTTAGTTTTGTGTGTTTACGGTAATGTGGCTTTAGCTTAGGAATAAGTTGTGTATTAGCATAAAGAGATAACAGACTAATGGTTTCATTGTTGTATTTTGTGTTTATGTGAGTTTCAACCATTTGAAGTTATTTGAATATGCTTTGAGTTTGTTGATGTGTTCGTATAACTTCTATACATATTGAGTTCCAGATGAAAGTCACTCTTTTTATAATGGATGGGTGCTTTTCAAACTGTTGGTGTTCTGAAAATTCTGGCCATGAACCAAGAACACCAAGAACATGTGTTCATGTGTTCTTCCTATTTTCCAGAATTTCCAGCATTCCTAAGAGCAGAAAACTAGAGGAAAACATGAGGAGTTTGAGGTGGTGTGTTTCAACTTTCACACACACAAAATAAAGTTTATTTCACCACTTAAATAGAAAACAAACCAGAAATACAGATTGAGTGAACCTTACTCATCTTCTACAGTAAAAAAATACATACAACCATTCCTATTTCAATCATCAAACACCCACTTGATGTTGTTGATTGATTACAAAACAGTACACTAAATTTCAGACTGATTTCACCAACTGAAATTCATCATTACACCTACTCAAAAACAACTAAACAAACTAACAAATCTAATTAGATAGTAACTCTTCCATGGTTACTTCAAGAACTAAAAATCATAAAAGTTCAATGATAAAAATGAATCAAAACACCTCTTCAAGTTCATTTCTATCTTGCAGCACTAAAATCATCAAGTTCCAACATTCCTCCTTGATTTAAGTGCTGCAAACTTCAATCTCCTCCTGAAATCTTCAAACTTTGTTTTACACAAAGTCTTCAAAAAATCTTCAAGTTGATTTCCAGCCTTCAACAAATCAGCTTTGCATTTTTATTCTTCAAACAAAATTATCACATGACTAAGAGCCTCAATGTCTGATCAAATCATCTTCAGACCACAAACTCTCATAGTCTTAACACTTGATTTTCACTCCCCAACTGTTGCTATAATTTCTGAACTTTGTTTCAGAATATATACCCAACAAAAATAGTGAAATCATCTATTTAATACCAATTTTTATGCTGCAATTCAATGAAGTTGTACTCATGGTTCCTCAATTTCTCAATGAACCACCACAAGCTTTTTATTTG
>CANYCX013131809.1:0-12663 GCA_948193385.1 Breynia disticha f. nivosa | reverse complement strand
TAACACATAATTATGGTACATTATTAATTTGGATTATGTGTTTAATTAAATTATTATTTTGAATGTGAATGAAACCGACCTTATTTGGTTATGTTGCTTACTGAGTATATCTCACGCAATTATTTGCCTGTAACGCTCGGCTGGTCTTTAGAAAGAAATTTTGAATTTTACGGTTAAGTGCAGCACTCGGATTTTGGAGTTTTTTAGAGAAGGAAGAACCGAGGTGCAGTGTATATACTGGATTAGGGTTTTATAGTACATGACAAATGTTGTATTCTTATTTCATACATTTTCTAGGGTTATGATTGAAAATGGATTCAGTAGGAATCCCGTTTCTTTTGTAACCTAAAACCTTTGTAAAGATATTATGTATGTATGTATGAAAGTTTATGAAAAGAGTTTGAAATGAATTGGATTGAATTCAATTTTATTTTATTTATATTTAAACTTTGATTTTCGGGTTTAAGTATTGTCTGTAGGAGGGAAGTTATACGCAGATAATATTTAAATTCGGAGGTCACATTCAGTCGCTTTAAGATAAGGGATTAATGAGTGTATTGGGTTGGTTGAGCAAATGAAATTGTTACAAGTTTGTGGTCGATGGGAGGATCGGCAGAGAAGAGGCTGCCCGTTTTGGAAGGATTAGAGGAACGAGAAAGGGCTGGCCGTATAAGGGATTTATTGGGTGGGTGTTCAAAAACTTTGAATTTAATAATGGCTTGTATACAAAGTATGAATCTTATCGTTGTATATTTTAGTTATGGTATTTTAGTGAAAGTGGTAATTACTTGAGTTTAATTGAAAAAGGGAAACAAAAATGTCGAGGATTGGAAAAGTGAATTGTTTTGGAGGTTATGAATTAAAGAAGGCTATTGCCATTTTTTCGATTAAAAGTTTTGGTGGAATGTAAATTTACTAAGATTAAAATCAAAATGTTAACTAATTGGAGTTTATTGAATGGAAATGTTGGATCATTATTGGTTGAGATAATAAAATTGGAAGAGATTGTGTTGTTGATGTTCTTATTGGATTAGTTTGATAAATCTTAGATTATGGAGGTAGCTTGAGAGTTGAGGAATTAAAGTAGTAGTTGAAACTTATGTTATATGAATGAACATATAAATACGTGTAAATTGATGATGAGTTTAGACCGGATGTATCATTAATTTTTCTTGATGAATGATTCAGCAAAGGCTAAGTTAAGAGGGTTGAATTGAGAGTCAAATGTTGTAAAGATTTAATTATAAGTTATCTTATGCGTGCATATATATACGCAAAATGAGAGTGAGATAAAGGGAAATAAGAAATTAGGATATTTAATATGGAAGAATTTAATTTAAGTAAATCGTGAATTGATAGTAAATTCTACATGTTAAAATTTTAGGAATCAGAATCGAAACGGAATTGTAACGTTGCTAGGAAGGCAAGCTTAGCTGGACCTCGAGGTAAGAGCACTTTGACACTTACGATTGTAGCATTAGCCATGGTTTGGTTAAATCTATGATCTAAATGTTCATTCGTTCATATGATAGTGGATATGTGTTGTAAAATATTGGTATGCTTGAATGGTCGTTATGTGGAATGCTTAAAAGTTGAATGAGCTTGTGTTTTTGTTATGCTTAAATGCAAATTGATGATGGTAGGGTGCTATGAAATGTTCTATTGATGTTTTGGAAACTAATGTGATTTGTTTATGAGTTTTCTTAAGAAAAAGAAAATGGTATAATGAGATGGGTTTATGAGTGTGTGGTTATGTGTTTACACTTATGTAGTATAATGAGCTATGGATGCTGAAGATTTTGATGTGATAAGTATAATGCAAATGGTGCATGTAAATGATATAGCCTTTTTGAAAAGTGATGTGTTTTCTTAAGCATGTGGCCGATGGAAATTGTGTTTAAAGCTTGAGTTGTTCAAATATGTAATCATGTTTGGTCACGATTATGAGTGATTGCTTGTATGAAATTGTGGCCTTAGGGCGTGTTATGGTTAATGTAATGAACTCGTATGAGTTATGGTTGATGTGTGATGGATTATGCCACGTATTGGCCGGTTATAGAAATGAACGTGTGTGAACTATGGTTATGTTATGAACATGGAATGTGATTGATAAAGCATATGTTCATGTATGATCTTGTATGATCTTGTATGATTTATGATGGACTGATGAGATTTGTGGATGATGGTTGCTATGCCTATGATGATTATGTTTAATTGATTATTGATGGTTGAAACGTGCAATTGGATTGTTATGTTATGGCATGGAATGTTTTATGAGTGCATGATTGTTTCCATGGAACATGCACACGACATTCATGCATTTAGGGCTCATAGGTGAGCAAATAAAATGAATAATAGGCTATTGTGAGCAAAACGAGGGAGTGGTTATGGCTCTTGGGAGCAGAATTACGGGTAGTATCTATAAAATGCTACACCGAGGCACAAGTGGTAAAATGTTTGGGATGCATAAGTGTGTACGAGTGTGCCAAAAACTCTGGGCACTAAGTGTGCAAACTATATGGATCCATTACTTCATAACTGATACTCCCGGCCGATGAGGCCTATTTACAAACGTCAATATAAAGGTACAATGGTGCGAATTAAAAACTGAATTTAGGATCATGAGTTATCATACTAAGGAATGCATTAGATGACATGCATTCTTATTCATCATGTTGCATATATTATGCTTATTTGTGTGATAGTAAATGAAAATGTGGTTATGTGATTATGATGATGATTATTGGAAAGATGATATGATGATGTATATGGTTATGATTTGGTTATAGATATGATGATTTGATCATGTGTGAAATGTCTTACTATGATTGTATGTGAAATGAATGTATAAATGGTTAAGAATGTTGATTGAGTATGATCTTATGCAAGCTTTCTTAGAAAATGTGTGAAATGCTTAAGTATTGATGTTACCTCTGAATATGAAGTTATGAATTGGATTTAGTATGTGAATTGGAATTTCTTGGTACTTGTGAGTTTATGTGAATGAGTTGAAGAAAAGTGGTTTAGCTTGAATGTTTAATTAGATGTTGCATGATTTGATTGTGAAAATGTGGTAGTTGGGAATTGTTGTTTAAGATGTGTGGATTAAATGGTGTTGAATGTTACGTTTGGAATGATGCTTTATAGCGTCTTGATTTTATATCTTTGATTTGATGAATCGTGTGTTCTTGAGAATGTATTCAAGTGATGTTTTCAGCTGGAAGCAGTTAAGAACGGGTTTAGAAACGGTTTATCCAAAACGTTTCACAAATCGTCCCACTTCTAGGATCAATTTCGGGGTTGGAAATGGTTTAAGAAACGGCTTATGAGAACCGTTCCATAAACTGTTCCCATTTCAGAACATGTCTTAAAGCACAAAATAGGTTTGGAAACAGGTTGTGCAACTGTTTCACAAACTGTTTCAGTTCCAGAAATTTTTTCGAAGGACAAAACGATTTTGGAAACTGGTTGTGCAAACCGTTTCACAAACCGTTTCAGTTCCAGAGTGATCTGAGAAGGGCCAAACGGTTTTGGAAATGATTTGGATAAACCTTTTCCCAAACCGTTCCCACTTAAGAAACAGTGTAAGAACGAAGAAATATTAAGTGGAGAGTTATGTGATTGGATCGTGAGAAATTGAAAGATTGGATATAAAATGAAACGAATGCATGACTTATTTGTCTATTAAGGTGTTATGAATAATTTGTTCTGGTTTGAGTGTAAACTCTTACTATGGACATAATATTGGATTAAAGGGGTTTCGTTGTATAATTGTGATTGTGACGAGTATGAGCAGATTAAATATGTGTCATGATTTGATATATGTTGTGTGTGAGAAGTTTTAAAACTGTATGTGACATGGCAACGACGAGCCATTAGGGAATTTAGGCACGAATACGGCTTCGTGTTCTACGAGCACGCACGTATTGGCTGAAGGTTCCCCTGCACCTCAGCTTAACCATGCTAGGATTTCACTTACTGAGTAGTTTTATATACTCACCTTTGTTGTTGTTGAATGTCGTGCAGGTTTACGAGGATTTCCATGAGCGAGGTCCGCGAAGCACATTTGGGTAAAATGAATTTGACTTATAAACGATTTTGTATAAATCGTTTTACATAGTGCCAATGTATTTTCATTTGATATATTGAATCTAAATTTCACTGGCATATAAATTGTGAGCATCATATTTTTTTAAAAAAATATACACGTTTTACAATCAATTAGAAATAATTAGGAATTTAATTTGAGCGTCACACTATCAAAGAACCACTATTGCATTTCCAACGTTGTGGAGGCTTTGGTAGAAATAGCAAGGGCTTGATTTACAGCATGGTAGACATGATTAGAGGAGGGGGACAGTGGTGGAGGAGAGACCAGAGGAGAGTGGCGTGTTAGAAGAGATGAGGTGGAAGTGATAAGGGAGAACAATGATGTAATCGTGGAGGCAATAGAGAAAAAGTGTAGATCTATTTTTAGGGTTAGGAAAGTTTAACGTAAAGAGAGAGGTGATAGCTACAAGAAAGTGTTAAGAGAGGAGGTTTAAATAAGCTGGCACAAAAGGAACAACAATTTGTTAATGTTGATAAAAAAGAACAAGTATTACAAACTGACAAATAAGGAAAACTAAAACTTTTAATCCGTTGTCTCGTGACCTTTGTTCTATAATGTTTTCATTATCCACAACTTATCCACAAATATTATATTTTCAATGTACAAAAAAGAAGAATTTTTTATGAAAGGAAGCATCATTTCTTTTCAAAACTATAGCTACACTACTCTTCATGGCCTGTCATAGATTTTCGTTCGCCAGAATTTTGCAAGTCTTTATAGATCTGCATGCATGAACTCATAAATAGTTATAGTGTCACGGAGGTTGTTGGCTGTGATGTAATCGACGATGCCGATGATGATGGACATGAAGCAAAATCTCTATATACACATCAACACAATAATAACATTCAAATATTACAATGTTACATACAAAAATACAAAATACAAAAATTATGAACAAAAAAAATGATTGAAGAAAAAATGGGTTTTTGGTCATCGTGGATTTCAAGCCTCTTTTAGCAACCAGTAGTTGGATTTGTAATGTTGAATTGAAATTCAAACAAAACGACGACTCATTAGAATCAATAAAGTTAGTTAAGAAAGTATCAATGGATGGACGAGGTGAGATTAGGTCAGTGATTTTTTGTGCGTGAATTTTGAATTTTCGGAGCATGATTTGTCGAATATTATGTGTTATTTATAATATGATATTTTATGGTATTTGTATCGAAAAAGTATTATTTATGAAAACAATTTATATGACATGAAATAAAAGGAAATTACACATTATAGGGTGGTGATATATATGTCGTTTTCCAAAATATTTTCTTCATAAAACCAATTATATTCTTTTATGTGGTTTAAATACAATACAAAACTCTACTCTTAATCTTATTAAATCAACTCAGCTGATCTATTAATATTAAATAAAAATAAATTTTTAAAAAATATTATATTAAATAAATTTTGTAAAATATATAATAAAATTTTTTCAATTAAATTAGAACAATAAGGATATTAATTTTTTTATTAATAAAAATAATTTTAAGTATTTAGTAAAGTTCAACAACTGCTTTTGTTAACATATTATTTTGTTGAATATTTTTTGATAAAGCACTATTTAATATTTTGTTTAAAAGCAAAAACATACTTTTAAGCACCAAGTTATATTTTTAACGAAACCAAAATTTTTCATTTCGTGTGAAATTTATTAAAATCTAACGTACTTAATATAATTTTTCTAACATGTATTTTACTAATCAATATATTAATTTTTATCTATAAAACGAAAATAAAATTATATTAAAAATAAAAATAATCTTATTTTCCTTATTTATAATTTCACTATTAAAAGAATTTAAACAATAATTTTATCAAAATTTTAAAAATAATTTTGTTATTACATATAATTTTTGATAATAATATATAATTTTTCTAGAAATGCAGCCAAGTGTGTTAACATCATGTGACATGACCATTGACCAGTGCTAATATAATTAAAAAATAATGGTGACAATTCTATGTAGTAGATGAGAATCTTATGGTAAATCCTATCTCCACGTGACAACTTCTCAATCCCCCACGTGACTACACCTAAACCTCTCCTCTTTTGAACTCTTCCCTCCTTATTTAACTTCCTCCAATTCCTTCCTTACATGCATAAAACTTCCACCAAACACACAAACTTCCACGCATTCACCGCTCCAGTCAAACCCTACACCATGTCTCCGCCACAGTCTCTTTCTTCCATCCAAGTTGAAACCGCTGTATTCCCTCCCACGGTTAAACCGACGGCTTCTCACAAAACCCATTTCCTTGCCGGAGCAGGTTTTACTTTTTTTTTTTTAATTCAGTTTCACTCTAGTACGAATGTTACATATTGTCAATATAGTCGCAATCCCACAGCGGTAGATCAATTATTTTATTTTCTTCCTCTAAGGATTATAATCTCTTGGTGCTGGAGTTGACTCTAATACTAATATAATAAACTAGATTTAATTTAAGTTGAAAACCCAATTGTTGAACGTACAGTAATGTTGATGTTGGGTGAGTTTATTTTGGGGTGAAACAGGGGTGAGAGGGTTGGAGATTGAAGGGAAGTTCATAAAGTTCACGGCCATTGGCGTGTATTTGGAGGATGAGGCCGTGGGATCTCTCTCTGCTAAATGGAAGGGAAAGAGTGCGGATGAGCTGAATGATTCGGTTGAGTTTTTCAGAGAAATTGTAACAGGTAACAGAACATTCCGCTGTTGTTTCCGCCTGTTATGCTGATTTAATTGGGTTGTTTTTATGGAGGTTTATTTTAAGTTGATATATATGCATTGTCGTAGGTAATTTTGAGAAATTTATGAGAGTGACCATGATCTTGCCATTAACGGGTCAGGAATACGCGGGAAAGGTGAAAGAGAATTGCACAGCCATTTGGAAATCACTTGGAATTTTCTCAGAAGCAGAAGGCAAAGCTCTTGACAAATTCGAACAAGTGTTTAAGAATGAAACCTTCCCTCCTGGGTCATCCATTCTTTTCACACCCTTTCCTGATGGAACATTAGCAGTAAGTGGTGATCTGTTTTTTCTACATCAATGGCTAAAATAATATTTGCACTGTTAGAGAACTTAATACTACATAAATCCTGCAACACAAACATTATCGAGTCGAGAGTTTGGTTTCCCGTGTGAGCAAATAAATTGACGAACTTTTCTGTTTTGCTTTGCATCGACACGATGTGATTCTCTGCAGATTACCTTCTCCAAGGATGAATCTGTACCAGAAGTTGAGAACGCGAAGATTGAGAATAAACTACTCTCACAGACTGTTCTGGAGTCTATGATAGGGAAGCATGGTGTTTCTCCTTCAGCAAGGAAGAGTATGTCTACTTCGTTATCAGAATTACTGAAAGAAAGTTGCGTAATTGGAAGCAAGTCTGTTGATAACAAACCGGATAACAATGGAGTGCAGAAGGTTTGCTGAAGCTAAACAAAACTAAAATATTGAATAAAGAAGAGGAACTGATTTTCAGGAATTGAATTCCGAGCCCAGTAGAGATGGAGTAATTTTGTTGCAAATCTGTTTTGCTAAAGGCTTTGATGTATCTTTTACTGTTTACTCAAACAATGAATTATGCCTCTGTTTAATCCAATTTGCTCTGCATTTCCTGCTCTTTTTAATCTTGAAATCTGGCTTACTCAATAAGAACTCCCTGGAGCTGAAAAACTAGAGTAAAATCATTGATTCAAACTCTTAGTATGATTTTTTCTCGAACCAGACTGACTTATGATTTAGAAAAAAAGATGATATTGATTTGTTGCCTAAGAACAAAACACTTTTGAACATCATGCAGCTGTGAACAGAAACAAAAATTTCGGCTTAGTATCTGAATTTTCGAAGGTGTTATTTACAATAGACTTTTGTTTTTTGTCTGCGTACATTACGAAGAGAGAGTTTATTCATATTAAATTTTGTGGTTTGTCCAAGCAAATTACAAATATCAGCCATTTAAACACCACAGTTGGCAATCTATTTTGACTTGGAAATCTATTTGATTATCGTAGAAGTGGGAAAGTACAAGGCAGTTATAGTCTTCAGACTCCATGAAAAGCTATCTGTGCATACTGTCAGTTCTTCTTATCTTCGACTTCAATCCGCAGAAAGCTGCTTCTCAAGGTGGGATGCCATGCCACAAAAGTTTATTTCTTCCTCTTTTTGCTATTTTCCATCGATTTTACGCTTCGTCTACTCCTGAATTTGAACTTACAACAATGATTAAACAAAATAGTGACTTAATTTTACTCATTTGTAAGCCCTCTAATAAGCTTTTAGTGGTTAGATACAAGAGGTTGGTTCAGCATCGACTGTGGAAACGATAATGTTGGCATCGGAACAGTCTTATGGTTTCCAGACAGTGAATTCACTAAAACAGGCATCAACAAGAACGTCCCCGACCCACAGCCTCCATTATCCGACATGAGAACACTCCGATACTTCCCCAACAGATCGGAACAAAACTGCTACATTATACCAGCATACATGCAAGCAATCCGTTACATCGTCCGAGCTGGGTTCTACTATGGTAACTACGATGGTTTATCGAGGCCTCCGACGTTCGACCTTCATCTCAATGGCCGGAAAGTTGCAACAGTTAACACATCATGGGCAGAAGAGGCCGTTTACGTGGAAGTCATGTTCGTGAACACTGATCTGTCGGGGTATATTAGCTTGTGCTTGGTGCAAACAAGAGATGGAGAGGTTCCATTTGTTTCTTCGTTAGAGATTGTAGCAGTGTGGTCTAGTTTGTATCCAAGTATGGAAAACAAATATATATTCCATCTCGTCAATAGAACTAACCTTGGTGGCCACGAAGTGAGGTAACATCTTCTTATTCTATTCACAACTTTTCATATATTCATACACTCCTGCCCCTAAGACTAATTCTCACTGTGATAGTGGAATATCTCTGTTTGGTATAGACACAATTCCAATAATTTAGTGAAATTCATTTGCAATTCCATATCTTGTTGTTTGGTTTATTTTTTTTTAAAAAAAATTGAAATCTTGAATTTGGAAATCAAAGAATTGAATATAAGCTAAAATGATGGATTTAGAAATCCAAATCAAAATCGTCTGATTTCTAATTCCAAATCCAAGAAGATAGATAGACATTTATAAAATTAACTTTTATTTTTCTTTTCATCTTTATTTTATAAGGATATTTTAGTCATAACTTACAAATAATTATACATACCAAAAAATGTCTCATTTAGAAATTACAGAATTGATTTGTTATACCAAACACTTGAATTGGATTTACAATTTTAATTCTTTATGGATTTCATTTGATTTCATTTACAATTCAAATCAAATCCATTTTCATTTCATTCCAAACATTATGTTAGCTTAAAAAATTCATGTTAGTCGCGTCGGAAGAATCGACCTAACAATAACTAAATAAAAAGATTGTGTACACCGAACAAATTGAACCAGATTTTAGTTTGGTTTTTAATCCAATCAAAGTGGTTGGTTTATTTGTTTTGTTCGATTTAACTTTTTTTAATTTATTTTAACTATTTTAAAGTATTTAGTTGTGTTTTTGAAATGCAATTTATTCATTCTATTTTAAGTCTAGATTAATACTAAACTAAAATTTAAATAAAAGTTCCAATTCATAATTCAAATCAAATAAATTAACATATTAAAAATATATATTTTCAATTCTTTTCAATTTTTTTTCGTTTTGTTCGGTTTATTTGGTTTTCAAAAATCAAAACTCAAACCAATCCGACTAATAAAATCGAATACACTAAACAAATCGAAACGAAAAAATCAAATTCGATTTGGTTCAGTTTGATTCGTCGATTCGGTTCTGTTATGTCTACTCCTACGTATCATAATCATGTACTTTTAAATCATATTATCAAATCAAAAAGTTATTTTAATTCTTCAATTTTTTAAGGCTTTGTTTGGATGTTAAAAAAGAAGAGGGGAACTGAAGGCAGGGTAAAAGAGTTAAAAAATTTTCATGTTTGGGTTGATAATTTAGAGGGAGGGAAAGTTAAGAAGGGTGAAACTTTGCTTCCTTTAACCTCCTCTTTTAAAAAATTCTTAACCCCCAAATTGGGAGATAAATGGAGGTGAAACACAAAAACTATGTATTTTCTTATCATTTATTTATAATTTTAATATTTTCTTAACTTTCCAACCCTACAACTTACAAACAACAAAATATTACCTCGCCTTTCATTATTTCCCTTACTTTTCCTTTCCCTACACTAATTTACTCTACTTCTCTTAAACATCCAAACAATACATAAGTTTTTTTTTGAGTCACCAAAGTTAATTGTCACTATCGTAGTTTAAAGTTACCGAAATTTTATTATTTGCAAATTTGAATTGACTGTATTCAAAAACTATATTTTTCAATTTTACATGTTCAAATGTAACATAATAATTAGTTATATCATTATTTTTTTTGAATCATTAGTTATATCATTATTCATTATGTTGTAAGGTGATTATGAATATGTGGATAATAATAGGTATAGCGGCATAATCTCAGATGAGAAATACAACAGGATATGGACACGTGGACCCGACTCACGAAACTATACAAAAGTTCCTACCATACCAGATTCTCTAATCACATGGCTAGAAAATGATCCTCCTGCTCTAGTGTTGGAAGACTCCATTGTACCAACCCACTCCCATCCAATCACATTCATCCTCGATCTTCCTCATTGGTTGGGCCCACAACAGTTAGCCAATTATATTGTCTTATACATTTGTGAATACCCTATAATGCCCTCGCCAAATGACACGAGAATCATGGACATATACGTGGACGGTAAGATGATGGATACGGTTGGGACCCAGCTGGGTCATTGTAAAGTGGTTACGATGGTGTATGCTATAATTTCCAAAGTCAACATCACGCTGGCTAAGTCAAACTTGTCGACTATGTCACCTATGATCAGTGCCATGGAAGTGTTCGCGAGAATCAACAGCCAGCGGCTTCAAATGGGAACACAACACCCAAACATTTCCTTTTGTTGTGCGTTGTTTTGATTGTCTTTCTGTTAGGCGAATAGGAAGTGGGACAAATATAATTTAATTATTTTCAATAATAATTAAATGAAGAGTGGTATATAAATTGTAGGAAAATACATAAATATAAAAACAGGTTCATGCACATAATCTAATATGACTTCCATAATCTTATAAAAAAGAGCCACTACGCATCAAAATTTTGTTAACCACCAAGAAAATTGAGTATGCATAAATCGCTTATAGGTTTCATGCGCAAAGTGAACATTCTATTTTGCATCGTGAAGGCAAGAAGGTTGAGCGAGCAATGAGTGTTGTGAGTTATAGCAGGTGCGAAATTGGTGAATTTGGTCAGGGGTGATTTTTCAAATTATGGGGCATTTAGTTGACAAGCAGTTGATTTAAAAAAATCGTTCGTCCAGGTGTCATGAAAATAAATAATTAGTTGTATTAAAGGTGGAAGTGGCATAGAAGTGAAAGAGATATGGTAAAAAATGCTAAAAATGGTAATTAGTCAAGAATGTTTATAAATTGAGGAAGTTTAGAAAAAGTACACTGACATCACACCACTTTTACTTGTATTTTCTTTTAATTTGCCTGGATTAGTTAGATAGAACCTCACTTACAAACAAGATCCAAAGTGATTGCTTGCAAATGACAAATCAGTCGTCATTTGAGGCGTTTTATGTAAGTTTTTAGCCTTTTAATTTGTAATTTACTCTGTTAAATTTAGTTTAATTCAAACATTTATGTTTTCTTTATTTTCTAGCACACTTAATTTCCTTTATTGCTTTCATTAATTAGGTGTAGTATAATGTAGTGTAGCACTTTAGTTTAATCTGCAAACCAAAATTCCTAAGTCTTTTAGACAATATGAACCCACATTCAACATTTTTTGTTCGCGTGTGAATTAAAAGAACCTAAGTTTTGATCGAGAAATAATCTTTCCAATAAGGCGATCAACACATTTGTATATTTTTTTATGGTACCTATGAATTTATAAATTAAGATTTATGAACATGACACATAATGTGACCCCCGAATTTAAATATTATCTGCGTAATACTTCCCTCCTACAGACAATACTTAAACCCGGAAATCAAAGTATAACGGAAAATAAAATAAAATAGAAATTCAATCCCATTTCAAAATCATTTCTCAAACTTCCATAAATACAACATAATATCATTTACAAAACGTTTTTAGGTTATAAAAGAAACTAGATTCCAACTGAATCCATTTTCAATTATAACACTAACAAAATGTATGAAAGATTAATACAACATTGTCATGTACAGTATAAATTCTAATCTAGAGTATACACTGCACCTTGATCTTTTCTTTCGTAAAAACCTCAAAGTCCAAATGCAGCACCTATGCACAATTGCAAAACAACTTCCTACTGACCTGCCGAGCGTTGCAGACAAATAATTGTGTGAGATATAATTATTTAATGGAGCACACAATTCAAATTAATAATATACCTTAATTATGTATCATAACCATACAATCAAACTTTCATAAGAACCAAGTTTTAATATACCAAAGAACAAACAATTTCACCAAATTCCGG